>CAUYRT010097388.1:0-39061 GCA_963574885.1 Lepilemur ruficaudatus
TGTAGTCCCAGCTACTTGGGAGGCTGAGGCAGAAGGATCGCTTGAGCCCAGGAGTTTGAGGTTGCTGTGAGCTAGGCTGATGCCACGGCACTCTAGCCCAGGCAACAGAGTGAGACTCTGTCTCAAAAAAAAAAAAAAAAATCCTCCCCTATGCAGTTCTTACTCTTTTCTAGTGAGTTTTGAAATGGAGAGGTCTCTGATGACCTAAGGGACAGTGATGCCCTAAGAAGAAAAGAAGCATTTCTGAGTGACTGTGTCAAGCAGAACCTCTTTGTTGGCCTGAATTGGACTCTGCCATGAGCAGCTCTTCCTCCAGATGCTCCTAGAGGACCATTGCTGTGATGGTGCTACGCTGGTGCTTTGTGATCAAGGATTTTGGAACACCATGAACTTCATGTCTTAGAGACTCAATCAAAGGATTAGGATTCTTAGAAAATTTCCGAATTTAAATAATTTTTTTTAGAAGATAAATTTGTTTGACCCTCATTTTCTAAATTTGTTTAAAGATGAAACAGCCGTTGCAAAATACATCCACTAATACCTAATCTATACTGTGGAAAATAATGATCTAAAATGAAAACAAGCTGCTTACCATTCCTTGAATATAAAATGTTTTGTTCTTACCAGTGCACCTTAATAGTGCTGCTTCCCTTCCCAGAAACATCCTTGGCCTCCTCTCTACCTGGTCAATGCAGTGCATATGCATCTGTAATCAAGCCCGGGATCCTGGTTCTGCTACTTTCTAACTTTGTAACTCTGAAAGAATTATTTAAACTCTGAATTTCCTTCCTCACCTCTGAACATTGGAATAATAACATCTACCTGGCTGGGTTACAATGAAGTTTAATAAGACAATGTTCTTCAAAGTGGCAAGCACATAGTCAACAATAAATACTCTTCCATTTCCTTTTATTTCTAGGGAGGCAGTGCAATGAGGATTAAATGAGATTGGCAAAACACACAGAGACCCTCCTAATATGCTAAACACTTTTGAAAAATATTTCCTTGTTAATGGATTATCCTTCTACAGCCAAATGTACCAATGGCTCGAATGCTCCTGCTATAATCTCAGACTAAACAAACATAAAACAAATCATGAAACTGGGAGTAAAACCCTTCAGTGAGCCTGCATTTTTCTCCTAATAATGGAAATCAGTCAGTATGACTTACAGGGCCTTTTGTGATGTGACAAGATGGTTATAGATGTGCTGAAATACTGATTCAGCCTAGTCTCATCCTGGGATGGCAGGATATCCAGGCTGGTGGCTTCAGCCACAAATAGCCTCTTTTATTTGCTCCAGGATGGCACGTAAGTGTTGCCATTTTCTGTGGGTTCCATCACCCATTCTGTGGGTTCTCAAATTCACTGTGGAATGCCTTCCTCCAGGTCTTTGAGCTTTTTGCACCTGCCTGAAAATAGCTTTTGCTTTATTAAGCAAAAGTGGTTGCCCAACTTCTAGTCAGCCATCAGATCTCATTGTTGCCACTGTTTCTTCTGGAGGGCCTTCTCTGGTGGCCCCTGTGCACTCTCACAAGATGGCATCAGGTGCCCCTGTTGTCAGCTGCCTAGTGCCCTGTGCTTGACTCTGCCCTGGTTATCACTGCAGGGCTCTGTAACTGCTCAGTTACTAACCAGCCTCTCCCCTAGACCCTAAGCAACTTGAAGTCAGGGCTGAGCTATTTCATGTTGTATCCCTAGCACTTAGCCCAGTAACTGCCTTGTGACCAGTACTCAAACCACATTTGTTAAATGAATGAATAAGAAAATACATTCTTAGTTTCAAGAAGAAAAAATATTTGCAACTCAAACTAATCCAGAAACACTACAGTCCAAGGAAAATTAAGTGAAACAAATTCCAGGGCAGAAACAACAGCAAGACTAGCTGCTTTCTAGCAAGACAAGGCAGTTAAAAGGGAGAAGGTTGTTTTCCCTATTTTAGCATCTAGAAAAAGGACCATTTGCATGGATGTTCCTTCTGTGTATTTAATATAATAACCTACTTGGGAGTCCTTCTAAATCAGAGGTCACAAATGTTTTCTGTGCAGGTTTGGATAGTAGATATTTTAGACTTTGCTGGCCAAATAGTCTCTGTTACAACTCCTCAACCCTGGCACTGTAGCATAAAAAATTTATAGATAATACATAAACTAATTAGCATGTCTGTGTTCCAACAAAATTTTATTTAAAAATACTGGTGATGTATCACATCTGCCTACCCTTATGCTGGATCAAGGATTGATCAGTCTATGAATGAAAGGGGCTGCTTGCATTTGTCAGAGGCAAACTTCCCCTGCTTCAGAATAAAACTCTAGCAGATCCCATGACTTTGTCTCATTACTCTCAGATTCTGTTGACACTTTAAGTCATAGAGTCTCAAAGCAGTAATTAGACTGTCCCATCAAGGGTGGGAAGTAAAGCTTGGACTTGACATAGCTTTAAATATTTCCTTCCCCAGCTCATAACAGAGTCATTCTGAAACAGAGGCCACAGGTGACATCTCCATCCTCCTTTCCCTGCTCACCTCTTGACTTCCTTGTGAGTTGCTGTTTTTCTCCATATTAAGGGGGCAGGGAGAGCTAAGGGTGCCCAGCCTACCCATCCATGCTTCCTCCTCTCTGGGCCCTGCAGATGAGCAGTGCTGTGGCATCCTCTTCAGGGTGCTGTCATCAAGCCCAAAATGATTTTTATAGTCACTGTTGTCAGGGGGCCTGAAAAACTAATTGATATTACTCTCCATTATAACACTATAGCATGCTGCAAGCAATAAATGTCATTTGCATAATTCTTCCTTACAGACATACAAGGCCAAACTGTTCACTGCACACCCGGCAAACTGGATGAACTCTGTGCTGGTTCCACAGCTGGGATCTTAAGCCTGGACCTTCTGCCTCAGTTTGGCCTGAGGCATAGTATTAAGCTATTTTGATAAGAACATGATTGTGAGAAAGAAACTGTCCCACAAGCCTGGACCCTTCAGAGTGACAAAGGATATGAAAAGGATTTGGCAGTTAGGAGAAAGACATTCTTTGGAGAGAACTATTGCTGTTTTGTGAGCTCCTTCCCTTTGTTGCAAGGGGGAGCTTTGCAACTTTCCAACTCCAAGGCTTATCATGTATGTGTGCATGTGTGTACAGGCATGTTGTGGCAGGGGAGGGAAATTTTTAAAGGAACACTAGGAAAGCTACAAAAATATATTTTCCTGCCTTGAGGAGACACAGAAGTCATAGGGCAGGTCTTAAGAGACAGCTACACCATGCTGTGGACCCGGTCTGACCCCCACTTGGAAACTCAAGGGCACCCTGATTCACAAGTTGGAAAGCCCATCCAAGGTGGCGCTTGGTCCTCTGGGAGTCTGTCAAGGGAAAAATGTCAACGTGGTTCTTGATCACTTAAAGTCAGATGAGAGCTCCACTTCTGACAGACCTGAAATGGAATCTTCTTGGATCTTATCTATAGACTGCTTGAGGAGTGTGTTAGCCAGGGTTCTCCGGAAAGACAGAACCAATAGGATATATGCATATATCTTATTTCATATATATATGATATATCATATATATTTTTTCATACATACATATGAAAAGTCCAAAAATCTCAAAACCAGGGAAGCCTACAGTGCAGTCCCAAGTCTGAGGCCAAAGGTCTGAGAGTCCCTGGGAGGCCACTGGTGCAAATCCCAGGGTACAAAGAGCAAAAAACCGGAAGTCTGATGTCCAAGGAGAGAAGAGGAGGGCTCTGGAAGACCTGGAAGACGAGACGGGAGGTGGGGGGGAGAGGGGTAGAGGGGGAGAGGGGAAGAGGGGGAGAGGGAGAGAGGGAGAGAGGGAGAGAGGGAGAGAGGGAGAGAGAGAAAAGGAAAGCAAGCAAGCTGAGGATCCTCCTTCTTCTGCGTGCTTTGCTCCCCCCACGCCTGCAGCTGATTGGATGGTGGCCGCCCACAGCTGAGCGGATTGGATGGTGGCCTCCCACACGGAGGGCGGGTCTTCCTCTCACTCCACTGACTCACATGTCACCCTCCTCTGGAAACACGCTCACAGACACACCCAGATGCAATGCTTCACTAGCCATCTAGGTACCCCTCAATCCAGTCCAGTTGACGCTTCCAAATAGCCATCACAATGAGGCGAAGCAGGAAGGAGACATGCCACAGCAGCTCGGGACTGAAAAAGGAGCACTGCAGCTGAACAACCTTGCTGGGAACTGCCAGGGATCCCACAGCACTGCTTATCTGCAGGGCCCAGCGAGGAAGAAGCATGGCCAGGTAAGCTGGGCGCCCTTACCTCTCTCCTGCCCCCTCGCTGCAGACACACTTGGGGGAGAAAAACAGTAACTGAGGATTCCTCTGAATCAGGAGAAAGACAAGAGGTGAGCAGGAAAAGGAGTATGGAGGTGGCACCTGTAGCCCCTGATTCAGACTGACTCTGTTCTGAGCTGGGGAAGGAAATGTCTAAATCTACGTCAAGTCCAAACTTTAATTCTCACTCTCGACAGGACAGTCTTACTACTGCTTTGAGATTCCATGACTTAAAGTGTCAACAGAATCTAAGAGCAATGAGACAAAGTCATGGGATCTGCTGGAGTATTATTCTGGAGCAAGGCAACATTGTCTCCACCAAACACCTGAATAAAATTTCTGAGAAATAGGGACACAGATAAAAAACTGGCCTTTGATCACAATCTATATATTATTACTGTACTATTACACATCTTTTTTTTCTTTTCTTTTCTTTTCTTTTTTTTTTTTTTGCAGTCAGTGCTCTCAAATTACACGTCTTTTTGAAGAAAGAGAAAATTGTCGTATAGACTGATCTCTGTAACATTGTGCTAATCAACATGTTTTGAGCATCTGATATTCTTAAGCACTGTATCAGGTGCCAGGGAGAACATAAAGAATGGTGTATTAGCCTTAACCTCAACCAGTTTTAATGATATGGCAGAGGTGATTAAATATTTAAGTAAAAAGTGTCATAAGAAATGTTTTTTCCCTCCAGTCTCTAAACTCTTTGAGAGTCAGGAATATGTGTTTCTCCAAATCCAATGGGGACACTGAGTACATAATAAGCAGTCAAGGAACATTCAAAAAATGAATGAATAAGTGTTATGTCATACAAAAGATTTTAAGATTGTTTAAAATACAAGGCAATAGAAATCCTGGAATTGCAGGGCAATTCCCTAAAAACAGATGTTCGGTTTCAATGACATGTGATTCTTGTTTCTAACTTGTAGATAATGGACCAAAGGAACCTTGAGATTTTGCATGATAAAAGCTCATATTAACAGCCATTTACACAAAATTGGCCTTTTAGCAAAGACTTTTAAAAAAAAAAGCCCTAAAATATTATCTTTCTTGTTTTGGTTTATAAAGAAAAAGAAGTGATTATGAAATGCTTTTCATTAGGGAATTACCATTTATCTTATCACAATATTTACTCTCTTTTCATGATTCTGATATTTCCTTATTGCTGAAGAAAGAGCTCAGAAACTCAACTGCATGAAAATAACTTGATTTTTATATTCAGATGACTGTATATTTCCTCTATAGATAGTTCTGATGGTTTTCGTAGTTTGATGTTAGAACAAATGTTAATGTCTTGGTGCAGTTAATTGTTGGGTGTTGCTGTTCACTAGACAAGGCCTGGAAATTCAGCCCTACACATCTTGTTACTTCTTTGCAAGCACACCACTACAGCTCCTAAAATTTAACTCAATTTGCTGTCTCCAAAGAAGCCTTGGGAAAATAACTCATCATGAAAAAAAGAAAAAATGGATTCAGTAAAGAGCAAAAGAAAAACAATCCTCCCCAAACACCTCTATGCAAGACAGAGTGAAGAATGTGAGCTCTGGCCTGACTGCTACTCCAAGGGAAGGGGGAAAGGTTTGAAGATAAACACACCCATTTAGATGCAGCTGGAAAAATGAAGTCAGGTTGAGAAGGCCTGACTCCAAAGAAAATAGGTTTTTAAAACTTCTCTGGGGAATGTCTCTCGTCTGCACTCACCACTGAGTTATGTATCTCATACCTCTGCCTCTCTCTCAATTAACAGATGCTGGGCATAGGGCAGCTGGAAATAAACGCCCCTTTCTACCTCCTAGGAACCAAGGTGGCATGGAATTCAAACCCTGGCTGACCCCGGCCACAGCCATCAGTTACTTTCCCAGTAAAATAATGGATTTATCCAGTGGAGTATGGCTTTCTCATTAAGCAGGAATGCAATCTCAACTGGCCAATGTGTCTCCATTGATGACAGATTTAGAGGTGTGTTATTGTACAATGGCAAGTCTATGGTGTAATTATATTTTAAAAATATATATTTTTGTTTATGAAAGATATACATGCATAATGATACAACCAGTTATTAGAGATTTTTTAATGTTCTAAGCCTGGTTTTAAGTACTTTTAATTAGCTTGTTTAATTCTCACAATAACTCTATGAAATGGAGACTATTACTTATTCACATTTTTTTAGATGAGGGAATGGAGAGACAGGAGATTTAATATATGGCCAAGGTCATAAAGCTAGTAGGTGATAAAACTGGCATTTGAACCCAACCCAGGTATTCTGGCTTCAGAATCCATCCTTTTACTCTCTACATTTAATATAATTAGTCATATAACCGTTGGGCTCTTATATTTCATGACAACGAGGTTTAAAGAACTAATGGTCAACAATATAACTGACATGTCCCACTTTATTGGTCTGAGGTATGAATTAAATCACATATTTTTTAATTGCCAACCCACATAACTCAATGCCTCTATCAGCCCATTGCAAAATATCCTTTGTTTTCCAAGTCAATTTTACTCCCCAAGGATGCATGCTCATTCAAATTGGTGTTGATCAGGGTTTGCTTTTGAGCAGAAATAGTAGTTCTATCTGGACACTCAGTGCTACTAAAATCCCCACCAGGAGCTGGTTACTTCAGAACAGGAATCTGAGCTTGCCCCACTTCCTCTGTGGAAAACCCTGTGCCTCAAAACTGAAAACTGTGGCCAGTGACAAGGAATTCACTATGGTGGTACCAACTGAGAACCAAGTAGGACCCACTGGGGGTGAAAGTGGAAAGTCCTCTTATTGCCGTGAGCATCACTGGTAAAGCAGGCGGGAGCAGGCCAGTGTTGCTGTGCTCATACCTCTGCTACGGTGATTGTGCCTCTCACAAAATGAAACAGTTGCAAGGAAAAGACTCTGTCCCTTGGTTACGCCACACTGGCTTTTTCCCATGTTTCTATTCTCTTTATGATGGTACTTTATTCAAAATTTATATATACTGAGAGTAATGACAAAGTGTGTCCATAATACCAAATGGCTGGGTTAAAAGAATCACTGGGCCTGGATATACAGCTTAGGTCAACAATTCAAGGTACTCAATCACTTGCTGTCAAGTTTTCTTATAAGAAAGAGCCATGGAGATTAGCGTCTTTTATTGCTCACCAAATTTACTTAGGACTCTTTCAATCTTGAGATAGGTTCTATTAATCATAGAGCTCAAGAAGGAAAGGAATGGCCCTCTAGAGAGCCTTTTTCTCTCAAGAGGCTCCCTGACTTGCATACAGTCAGGCCTGTCTTTCCCAGTATCCTTGGGTTTCCATATACCAAGGCTTCAGAGGGAAGGGATTGCATTTGTCAAAGTATGCGTATTCTCCATTTTGATACCACTCTTCTCTAAGACCACAGATAATTACTTTAGGGGACACTGGAGTAGAGTGGGTCATGAGTTTTTGCTTCTTAGCTAGTAAGTATCAGCTGTTGCTAATGGGGTAAAATGCTTTAGAAAACACTATTAGGTGAAGAAAGAAACACGTGGCTACACGACTGAGCTGGGTTTAGATGTAACCGATGGCAAATCTTTCTAATTAATGCCTTAGCTTTACTTTATTTTCCTAATGACTATAAAAAATTCCGTACTATACATTGTGCTACACAAATAACCTCAAGCCACCCTCTGCCCTCCTTATTCTTCTCAAGCTATCTTTTTATTTTTTTCAAATCAATACTTAGCATCTCAGACTAGAGAAGAACTTGGGAAATTACCTGCCATTTCACCAGTGTAGACTCTGAGACCCGGATGAGTTGTGCAGCCAGTGTTCTGTGCCCAGATGTC
This sequence comes from Lepilemur ruficaudatus, assembly GCA_963574885.1. Classification (NCBI taxonomy): domain Eukaryota; kingdom Metazoa; phylum Chordata; class Mammalia; order Primates; family Lepilemuridae; genus Lepilemur; species Lepilemur ruficaudatus. Next base: position 8,102 of record CAUYRT010097388.1, read on the forward strand.
AGTGGCTGAGCAGGGCAGACTCCAAGTCTCTGGAATCGGTGTGTAGAGCTTTCCTATGCATGGACCACTCCTCATTCAGTTGCATTGGTTTAATCTTTTTTTTGATGATGTGACTCTACATGGAAAACAATGAATTATCTAGTTGTTAGTAACCTTTATACCCTTTCACTAGCTGGGCTATGGTTTGAAAAGTGAGGTGCTGCCAAGTGGTCAGGATGGTCAGCTCAATGTCTTATGGAAAATAGATCATGTGGAGACAATAACCACAATGCTTCATGGTGCATTTGATCTATTCATATTGCACATAAGTTTTACATGCAAGTTATTGCATATTGAATCTCTATCATTGAGAAAGCAAGAGACTTACCCTAGTTCTCTTAGTAAAGCCAAAAGATGAGCCTTTTCGTGCTCATGGGATAACAGGGGAGTTAAAAATTTGGATGAGGTGACTCGGTTTCAAATCCTGGTTCTACCTCTTGAACAATTTACCTATGAGAGCCTCAAGTTCCACAATGGGAATAATCGATAACAGGTCACTGGTTTATTATGAGGACTAGAAGATATGGAACACAGTGAAAGCACATTTCTATTATTATCATAATCTCCATTTCAAACCCCTGGGGTTTCTGGTCCAACACATAGAGGTTGGAAGTTGTCACTTTCATCCTCAAAACAAGAAAAAAAAATCTGAATAACCTAAGAAAGAATTCTTGTCTTAAATCCCTCAGAGAACTGAGGTCATAGAGCAAACCGCTACCCTGAAAACTGAAGAAACAAACAGGAAGATACAGAAAATCACAGCTTACTAGCAACAGAAGCCTATAGTGCCGCCACTACCCACAGGAATATTTTAAACTATAACTGATGAATTGCTAGATGCTCAGTATGGACTAGGATGAGATAAAAATTCTGAGGGAAACAGTCCTAAGGCTGACCCCACACTTGTGAGGTTTACCTCCAGGAACCCTCCTATCAAGTTCTCACTGTGAAGAAAATCCTGTTTCGCTTCCCTCAGGGGAGAAGAAAAATAATAATTTTGAAATACATCCAAAGGTCTCTGTTCTCCTTAAGGCCTGCCTTCAAGGGAATTATTTTATCAAAGCCTAACCAACCTATGGGGAAGGAAATACTGAACTCCAGCCTCCTCTGGCCTTCTACATGGGGGAAGGGAATTACCCAACTCGGGCTGACTGAAAGGCTGAAACCTCCTCACAAATGGTGGAATGCTGCTCGTCCCTTAACACCTTCCTACCGCATCAGTGGGGCTCCTATATAATCACAGAGGACTACAGCTAAAGAACGGCAAACCTCAGACTCTGTTTAAGGAGTCTTTAGGAAAACACAAAAACACAAAGGGAGACAAAAGCAAGGACACGAGAGGCAATTTTAGCCTCTGACACCACAGGCAGAGCCATGAACACAGCCTAACTCCCAGTAAGATAAACATAAAACCTCACACTAAAGAAATGTCTAACCTAATCTCCATTTGGGGCTTAGGTTTAGAATGTGCCCTTTCCTGCTACCCATCTGTAATAGGTTGAATAGTGTCTCTTCAGAATTCATACCCACTCAGAACCTCAAAAACTGACCCTCTCTGAAAATAGGGTCTTTACAGATGCAATTAGTTAAGATGAGGTCACACTGAATTAGGGTAGGCCCTAAATCCAGTGACCAGTATCTATATACCAAGAAGAGGGAGAGATTCAGATACAGAGACACAGAGACATACAGGGAAGAAAGAGGGCCATATAAAGAGGTTGGCAGAAATTGGAGTGATGCGTCTATGAGCCAAGGAATGCCAAAAAATTGCTGGGAGCCACCGGAAGCTAGGACGAGGCAAGGAAGGATATTATTCCTAGAATCTTCAGAAAGAACACGATCCTGCTGACAACTTGATTTTGGACTTCTAGCCTCTAGAACTGTGAGAGAATAAATTTCTGTTTTTTTTAAGTCACTCAATTTGGCTTGAATGTTGTATAATGTAGTACTTTGTTACTATATCTCCAGCTTACAGCAGTGGAAATGTGGACCCAAGAGATGCCTGGAAGGATTTAAGAATCCTCATTCATATGCATTTATTTGTTTATTCCAATAAATACTTACTGAGCAACATAGGGAAGATTTTTTTTTTTATGTTTTTAAAGTTTTATTTATAACATTCTCAATTTGGTGGATGAGCTGAAGTTAAAGCATATTATAAGGTTTGGAGAATTTTTCACAGAATATTCATAGGATTATCTATTTCCCATTTGAAGTGAGCAGAGGTCGAGGGATAAAGCAAGAGCAAATCTCTTAGGGACTAGCTTTCAGGCCACCTCTCGACTATGATTTGGTTAGAAGCATTCGATAAACCAAAGAAAAAAATAGTACCAGCTAGGGTGACCTAGTTTGAAGAGTATTTTGTCATGTGTTAAAAATCCTATTCCCTAAATAATGTAAAGCTGTGGTCCCCAAACCCTGTGCTGTGGCCTGTTAGGAACTGAGCTGCACAGCAGGAGGTGAGCGGTGGGCAATAGAGGGAAACTTCATCTGTACTTACAGCTGCTCTCTATCGGTCTCCATACCCCCTGGTCCATGGAAAAAATGTCTTCCATGAAACGAGTCCCTGGTGCCACAAATGTTGGGGACCGCTGAAAAAAGATTGAGCCAAAAATAGACTGCTGTTCTTTCATTGAGTTTTAGGAAGAAATATTCTAATTAAAAATAAAATCTACCTTTCTGATAGTCTCAAAGAGATACCCTGTTGAATGTATATCAGAGGTGGAAGACATGAACACTAGGTCATAGCAAGTGGGTTAGTATGTTACCCACCTGGCTTGCAAAAATGATGCATTGACACCCAGTTAGACTTTGATAACTTCTTCCATAACAACAAGGCAATCTACCAGAAATGACGGCTCACTGTGGCTAAGCCATGGCCTGAGAGATGTCATTAACAGTGTGTTTGTTACTGGACACACCCATTCCAAGGGAGGACTTAACTGGGAGCCTATCATTTCTTCCCAGAGGTATGAGTAGCTATAGTCAACTAACACTGATTTCATCTTTACTTGGACTATTCCAGGGTACCAGGTATAGTTGTAGGTACTAGCGAGGCATTCAGAAGTGGAAAAACAATGCATTTTAATTGAATGAGTTTCCATAAAAAGATACTTTCCTCTATCTGTACTGCAATACCTTCCCAATGCAGACTGCATGGGCAAGGCACCATGAAGGCATGGGTAGAATGCCACTGTGAGGATTCACAGCCTGGAGAAGAACACAAGGTTTTTCTCTATGGCTTCCATTAGCCTCTTTTCTCCACTAGTGTTTGAGGGGGTCCACATTTGGGTCACCAGGTCACTCTGTGCCCTCTATGGTTTATAATGAGTGGGCAGTATGGTGTCTTTGGAGTTAGGCATACCTAGACTTTACTCCTGATTAATCCTGGCACTATAACCCAGATGTTAAAAATTGGATTCTATATTTGACTACCTGAGTTTAAATTCTGGCTATATTGCTGCCTGTTTTGAAACTTGGACACATTACTGCCCTTATCAGTCACTCATTTTCTCATTGGAAAATAAAAATAATAATAGTGACTTTGTCAGAGTTTTGGGTAAAACTAAAAGCATCTACATATAAAAGAAACTTAAGACGGTGCTTGGCCTATAGTAAGCACCAATAAATGTAACTTATGATGATGATGATGATGAAGAAGATGATAATGATGGCTTCTCACAAGCTGAGTCATTAAAACAAATTATTAAACTCTTTCAGACTATCTCCTTTAGCTGTAAAATTGGAGAAAACACCGTTTGCTCCAAAAGAATATCTTTAGGATACCATGAAACATAATATGTTAAGCTTTCTAAATACAAAAAGCTATTCAAATGAAAAAATGCTATTTTATAATGTTTCTTTCTTTCCTCTTCAGTTGTAAGCCTCTTTGACAATCTGGAGCAGGTAACCCATTTTTTAAGGTGGGCAGTTGCTACTTATTTGCAACAGAATGCTGTAAAGCAGGCCCATCATTGCCAGGTCTGCCGACTTTTCAAGAGAAAATGGGGATACTGATTTTTGCACAACCCTCTCCTATCCCCAACTCTCAGTTTTAAATCTTGATAACCAAGTCACCCTGAGGGACAAACGAAACAAGATTTGGTACACTAAACCATGAGTTTCTAATTTCACTTCTATTTCATACAACTTTGTGTTAGACATATAACCAAGTACACAGCAAGCACTTAACTTATGTATCATGTATGAAGAAGAAACAAATGGAAGGAAGGCTCATATAATCTTACTAGTCCCTGAGCCAACTGAGCACATCGGATGTGAGTTTGTATTCCTTGGGGATATTACATATAGTCCTTGGTGGATGGCAGTCCTTAAATAAATATTGATTGAAAGTATCATAAAATTCTATCTGTACACTCTAATATCAGAAATATCCGAAGTAAAGACTACCAATCAAGAACATCTAAGTAGCCTAGGAACAAAGAAAATATTTTAAAGGCTTTTCTGACATCTCTTTCTTACTTCTTTCATTCATTCACTCACTTAAAAAGCATTCACTAGCTGTCTGCTCTGTGTCTATGTACTCAGCTGAAAGTTTCTTCACTAGGTTGCATTCAGCATGTATACGGGACAGCAAAGAAGCCAACGTGGTTGAGGAGGAAGAGACTCAACTGTATTGGGCCTTATGGACAGTTGAAAGAACTTTCTCATTTTCTCTAGTTTATGAGTACATGGGAAGCCACTGGGGAGTTCCTATCAGAGGAGTGACCTGATTTAAGAGAAGCAAATTAGCTTTATTGTTGAGAATAGATCCTTGAGGCAAGAGTGAAAGTTGAGCACACAGGTAAGATGGTTTTGTAGGAATACACAGAGGTGACGATGGAGGCGTGCAGCAGTGGAGGTGGAGAGATGTTGATGGGCTTTGAATTTACTTTTAAAATAGAGCCATCAAAATTTTATGCCAAATGGAATGCGGGAATAAGAGAAGGAAGAGAGCAAATGAAGGAAGCCCCGAAGATTTTTGATCTGAGCAGTTGGAGAGCTAGAGTTCCCACTTGCTGAGATGGAAAAGGTTGCGAAGGAACAAGTTTAAAGGATGAAATCAGTTTCAACGTGTAAAATTCGATATGCCTATTAGTTATCCCAGTGCTGATGTCGGGTAGGCAGCTGGATATATGAGTCTGGAGTTCAAGGAAAAGGTCTGGGCTAGAGATATTAATTTGAGAGTTGTCATCATATAGATGGCTTTTAAAGCCGTGAAGCTGGATGACATCATCGGGCAGTGAGTATAGATGTAAAGAGAAGTGGTCCAAATACCAGCCCGGTCTCCCCTCCCCGACCAAGTTGTTTCATGTTAATTCTGATGCTACAATGTAATAGCGATAAGTAAGCATTTTACACTTCACAGTCTTTTGTGAGTCCAAAGAGAATATTTTAATGTTTTAACATGTAAGCAATTTGGTGACACAGCGTTCTTTAGTCTAAAGCGAATGTTACAAGACTAAGGCATATGGTGAAAAGATGAAAGTAAGTTTGCTTATTTTAGAATAAATTTATTTTCCTGTCTCCCTTGACACACAAATGGAGAACTGTGAGTAATATCTTTCCTAACCATTCTTAATCTCTGAAACTATAAGCCATTAGCATTGTACTGGAATATAAAGTGGATGCTTTCTGAGTTATAGCAGTCTTTTAAAAACTAAGGAGAAAATTGTGGCAGTTTTCCATGTCTTTAATTTTCCTGTCACAAAAGCATGTTAGACCTGGATCTTAAATATGATGGCTTTCCAAAAGAAAAATTAAATCTCACAATCAGTAAGTTAAAAGCTAGGTCCTTGTTTCATGTTAGTTTTAATCGAGTTATTAACACAATAACAAGGTTGTCTGAATGAACTTTATTTTACTTAGTTTTAATCTCTTTGGATGACTATAGAGAAAATAATTAAAGTTCTTATGGAAATTAGCAATTTTCTATAATATACAAAGGGCTAGAGTATTGCCTCCTACTCTTTAAGTCAGCATTTTCAGCATTCTGTTTGGGCCTTTTCTAATTTTTATTTGTAATAAGAATGAATGACTTTAATTAATACTCACAAAGCAGTAAAAATTAGAAATGTAAAATCAAAATTACAAAACCAACCAAACTACAGAAACTTTTCCTAGCACATTCAAAATTAAAAGCATTCCTGGATTCTCAAATTTAGCAGGGAAGATTTTATGTGATTTGATCAAACCTAACTGAGCAGTATCTCATTATTATATAATACCCAGAGCATGGAGTGAGAAAGTGAGAAATCTATGGCTCTCTCCACTCCCCCTCAATTACTTCTGTGGAATAAATGTGACTCCCAATTCACTTGACAAACTCCCTAGACAGAAAATGGTAGTGATCAGAAATGTTCCTTAAATCATGTATGGGGTAAAAATATACTACAGGAAGGTAATGAGAGAGGAGATGAAGAGCTAACGAGATGGAGGTTTTATAGGTGCTGCAATGTGGATCATTTGAAATATGGTGACTAAGTCTACTTTAAAGTTAGAAATACATTAACTCCTAGCCCTAGGACCTCACGGGAACCAGAGTGTTTACACTAGGTGTGCACACCATCCCTCATTTCCTTCTTGAACCAGCCGCCGAGGAAGGGGCAGAGGTTGACGTGTCAACAAAGCCATCTTTTCATTTCTTGAGCCTTCAGTGAGGAGAGGGCAAGGATTGGGCTTGGGATTTCAGCTTGTCAGTCCAAACACACCTCCCTAAAACAGAATAAAAATAGTGACTTTGTTTATATTTCATTAACAGTCATATTCCCCCTTTATTCACACTTAATCAAGGTCCTTTTTAGATTCAGGGATAGGGATGGAGGAGGACTTAAGAGTTTCCTTTCTCCCATGTGATATACTCAGAATCCTCAGTTAGCACGGCCTGTTGATTTATGTGAACTATTTTAAGTCACCTCTGGTGTGTTGGGGGCCCCTTGGCCAATACCCTGATTTGCAGCTTTAATGCCATTTCTGTGTGCATTGGGAGCTAATTTTTTTTAGCTCTTTCTTTTCAAAGATTAGGCAGTTTTTAAAATCTATATATATATTTCACTGAGAATGCAATTTGAATCCCCTTCTGTGACATAAGAGAGTTTTTTGTTATCTCTTACTAATGTAATTCTGGAGTAATAATAATAATAATAATAATCCCTTTCTTAGGGCAGCTGTCTTGGTTAGGGCTGCTATAAAAGGATACTGTAGACTGGGTGCCAAGTGATTTAAACAACAAATATTTATTTCTCCAAGTTCTAGAGGGTGGAAGTTCAAGATCAAGGTAACGGCAGATCTGATATCTGGTAAGTGCTCTCTTCCAGGTTGGCAGAAAACTCTTCTCATTGTATCCTCACATGTATTAGTCAGGGTTCTGCAAATACACAGATATGAAAGGGAATTTATTAAGTGAATTGGCTCATGCCATTGGCAAGCTTGGACACACTGGCCTGCTGGTGACTTAGCCCAGTACAGGTTCAAAAGTCTCAAAACCAAGAAAGACAATGGTGTAATTCTCAGTTTGAGGCCAAAGGCTTGAGAACCGAGGGGCCACCAGTATAAGTGCTGGAGTCCAAACATCAGAGAGCCTGGAGTTCTGATATTTAAGGGTAGGAGTAAAGGAGTATCCCAGCTCTAGCGGGGAGAGAGAAACTTGTCTTTCTTTTACATTTTTTGCTCGCTCTGGACCCCAGCCAATTGGATGGTGCCTGCTGACATTGAGAGCTGGTCTTTCCCATCCAATCCACTAAATAACACACCAATCTCTTCTGAAAACACCCTCACAGACACACCCAGAAGTAATGTTTCACCAGGTCTCTAGGTATTCCTTAATTCCAGTCAAGTTGACACATGAAATTAACATGTTTTTTCTCATAAGGGCATTATAATCCGAGTAAAGCCCATTCACAAGGGCTCAAAACCTAATTATCTCCCAAAGGCCCCATGTCCTAATGGGGCTGTCCTAATACTGTCATGTTGGGGGCTAGGATTTCAATATATGAATTGTAAGATGACTCAACCATTCAGTTCATAACAGCAACCCATCTGTGTATTGCCAGAAGGGTTCTTGGAATAGTCAGGCTGAAATAGCTTCGTTTTCTTACAGTGGTGACAAGAGCACAAGCTATGAGACAAATATCCTTTATGCAAAATTCCTCAACAAAATACTAGCAAACTGAATTCAACAGTACATCAAAAGGATACTTCAACATGATCAAGTGGGTTTCATGCCAGGGATAAAAGGATGGTTCAATACATGTAAATCAATAAGTATGATTCACCACATAAAAATAATTAAAAACAAATACCACATGATCATCTCAATCAATACAGAAAAAGCATTCGATAAAATTTAGCACCCCTTCATGATAAAAACCCTCAATAAACTAAGCATAGAAGGAATATCCTCAAAAAAATAAAAACCATATATCACAAACCCACTGCCAATACCATAATGAATGGGGAAAAGTTGAAAGCATTTTCTCACAAACTGGGCTAAGACAAAGATGCCCACTGTCACTACTTCTATTCAACATAGTGCTGGAAGTCCTAGCTGGAGCAATCAGGCAAAAAAAAAAAAAAAAAAAAAAGAAAGGAAAGAAAAGAAATAAAGGGAATCTGAATAAGGAAAGAGGAGGTCAAACTATGCCTATTTGTTAATGATATGATCTTGTATTTAGAAAATCCTAAAGATTCCACCAAGAGACTCCTAGAATTGATAAATAATTTCAGTAAAGTCTCAGGTTACAAAATTAATGTATACAAATCAATAGCTTTTCTATATACTAATAAGAGTTAGGCTGACAGTCAAATCAAGAACTCAATACCATTTGCAGTAGCTGCAAAGAAAACTTAAATATCTGGGAATATACTTAACCAAAGACGTGAAAAATCTCTACAAGGAGAACTACAAGACATTGATGAAAGAAATCATAGATGACACAAACAAATGGGAAAATATCTCATGTTCATGTATTGAAAGAATCAACATTGTTAAAATGTCCATACTGCCCAAAGTGATTTAGAGATTTACAGATTCAATATAATTCCCATCAAAATGCCAATATTGTTTTTCATAGGTCTAGAAAAAATAATCCTAAACTTTGTATGGAACCAAAAAAGAGTCTGAATAGCCAAAGCAATTCTAAGCAAAAAGATCAAATCTGGAGGCAGCACATTATTTGACTTTAAATTACGCTACAGGGTGATAGTAACCAATACAGCATGATATTGTTATAAATGTAGACCAATGGAACAGAATATATTTTATTGTTATAAATGTAGACCACAGACCAATGGAACAGAATAGAGAATTCTGAAATGAAACTATGTAGCTATGACCAACTAATTTTCAACAAAGCAGACAAAAGCATGCACTGGGGAAAGGAAGCCCCACTCAATAAATGGTGCTGGGAAAACTGGATAGCTGCATGCAGAAGAATGAAACTGAATCCGTATCTCTCACCATATACAAAAATTAACTCAAGAAGAATTAAAAACGTAAATGTAAGGCATGAAACCATAAAAATTCTAGGAAAAAAATGTAGAAAATTATCTTCTTCATTGGCCTAGGCAAAGAATTTATGAGTAAGACCCCAAAAGCAAATATAGCAACAACAAAAATAAATGATATTTAATTAAACTTAAAAGTTTCTGCCCAGCAAAGGAAATAATCAACGGAGTAAACAGAAAACCTACAGAATGAGAGAAAATATTTACAAACTATATGTCCAACAAAGGGCTAATATCCAGAATCTAAAAAGAACTCAAACAAATCAGCAATAAAAAATAAATAACCCCATTAAAAAGTAGGCAAAAGACATGAACAGGTTTTTCTCATAAGACAATAGACCAATGGCCAACAAATATATAAAAATATTCTCAATGTCATTAATTATCAGGGGAATGCAAATTAAAACCACAATGTGATGCCACCTTATCCCATCAGAATTGCCATTATTAGAAAGCCAAAAAACAGTATATGTTGGTGCAGATGTGGTGAAAATGGAATGCTTATATAATCTTGATGGGAATGTAAACTAATAGAACCACTATGGAAAACAGTATGGAGATTCCTCAAAGAACTAAAAATAGGGCTACCATTAGATCCAGCAATCCCACTTCTGGGATTGAAAAGAAAAGAAGTGATTATATCAAAAATACTCCTGTACCCAAATATTATTTATCACAGCACAATTCATAATTGCAAAGATATGCAACCAATCTAAGTGCCCACCAGTTGATGAATGGATAAAGAAAATGTGGTATATATACCATGGAGTACTACTCAGCCATAAAAAAGAATGAAATAATGTCTTTTGCACCAACTTGGATGGAACTGGGGAACATTATCGTAAGTGAAGTATCTCAGGAATGGCATAACAAATACCACATGTTCTCACTTATAAGTGGGAGTTAAATGAGGGGTATATATGGTCATAAAGAGGTATAATAGACATTGGAAACTAAGAAGGGGAGGGTGGGAAGGGGATGAGGATTAAAAATCTAACTATTAAGTACAATGGACACTACTATGGTGACAGGTGCACTGAAAGCTGTGACTTCAACAAGATACAATTCAACCATGTAACAAAAAATACTTGTACCCCCTATATTTTTGAAATAAAAAATATAATACACACACACAAAGAGATGGGACAAATCTGGCTTCAAATTCCTTCTCTGCTACATCCTGACTCAGCCTGTTATTTCACCTCCTGGGCCTTATTTTCTTCACTATAAAATAGGGAAAAATAAATGTTTTAGAGAGAATTATGGTGAGGGCTCAAATTTATGACACTGTGAAGTAAGCTAGCACAAGTGTTGGCACGTAATAGGTGCTCAGTACATTTTAATTGTCTCTCTTCCAGAATTCTGGTGTAATTCCTTAAAATCATTCTTCATCAATCATATCATATGCATCATTCCCAGGAACAAATACTTATTGAAAAATGTGCTAGGCCAAAAATAGAGCCAGTTATACATGGATGAACTTCTTTATTGTGAAAAATATTCCTCTAGAGAAGATACAAGCACCCCACTTTCAAACCAGGAAACTGAGACTAAGCATATTAAATAACTTGCCAAATTCATAAAGCTAGCTAGTATGTATGTCTTTGAGGATCTTATAGTGGAACATAGAATAACTGCAGATCTCCCTGGAAGAGAGTGATACCCAGGTACAGCACTAGAGGTCGTGCATTTGGAACATGTGCAGTCCTGGTCCTCAGAGTTCTGAAACACGACCCCAATCCCACTGTGCTTAACTTCTTTTCCTACTGGTCGTGTCGATAAAGAAGATTCAATTGAACTATGAAGTTATAATAATTAAGAGTATCCAGTGGTCCCTAACCCCAGTTTCAGGACAGATTTATGTTATGATAAATGGTGCGGTATGACCAAATTAATTTATTTCTAGTAATAATGAAAATTTTGTTGTTTAACATTCATTCACTGTAAAAAATATAATAAATTTTAGCAGCTTCTCACTCAGTTGTGTTCCCATATGCATTCTTAAGCAGGATAAGAATGGGGGAGATAAAAGCTTGTCTGCTTCCTCTGGACCCTCCAACCTCTTGTGCAATGTTCATAGCTCCTTTTAACCATGGACTACATCAGCCCTCATCTTGCTCCTGAAGAAAAAGAAAAAACAAAAACAAATTTGAGAACTACTGATCCGTAGTGTAAAAAGAAAGGAGGGGTATTCTCTGTGCTATGGATGTCCTCTTATGTCTACTGAATTGCTAATACCTCTTGGGAAGAAATCCAAGATTAAATTGAAAATAAGGTTATATAAAATTTCTTCTAAAACCTCTGTGATAGTGAATTTTATGTGTCAATTTGACTGGGCCACAGGATGCCCAGATAGCTGCTTAAACATTATTTCTGAATGTGTCTGTGAGAGTGTTTCTAGAAGAGATTATTAGCACATGGTTGATGGATTGAGTAAAGCAGATCCCCCACAACCCCCAATGCAGGTGGACATCATCTAATCCATCGAGGAGCAACAGCCCAAATAGGACAAAGAGGCAGAAGAAAGATGAATTCTCTCTCTCTCTTCCTGACTGCTTGAGCTGCGCTATGACTGATGTCTTCTCCTGTCCTTGGACTGAGACACACACTGTGGGTATACCTAGTCCTTAGGCCATCAGATTCAATATAGAATTTACAACGCCAGCTTTCCTAGGGCTCCAGCTTGCACATGGCAGATCTTGGGACTTCTCAGCCTCTCAGGTTCTCTAAGTTGGAGATATATATACATATCTCCAACAATGACCAATTAGAACAAAATTCCAACCGTGAATGTCTTTGGAAGGTTTCGAGGAGAGACAGTATGTACTATGTACCTAGTGGGTTGTGCTGCTTTTCTTCTCCAAGGACATGCCCTGAGCAGTTCCTAGAAATAAACCTCCCAGGCCATCTCCAAATAAATGGCTTTCCCTTTGCATGGCACCAGCTGTCTTGTTCCTCTCCTGGACCTTGAGTGTTTGCCAGGCTTGCTGCAGGCAGGCAACATGGAGTAACAGGGTATTATAATCAGCATGAGGCAGAATTCATAAATGTCAGGTTGTCTTTATGTTTGTTTCCTTATTTTTTATATCATCATCATCTAATTTTTAATCACATTTTTAAAGCTAGCATATTAGTAAACATATTTGTAAGTATTTAGAACTAGAATAAGGTTAAACCTGCAAGTCACCAAATGAATAAAATACTGAGTTGCTTTTAAAAAATCAGCTGCATTTTCTAAGCATCCTCTCTATAGAGGTCAAGTGACCAAAATTTAGAATCTCAGAGAACAAATATATAATCACAGTGATGATTTTAATGAGGAAAATTATCAGCTGGAAAAATGACATAGGGAAATCTTAACAAGATCAGACTTGCCTCGACATTCTGCAACCTCTCCTAAATAAAATTACTATGTCATGTCCAATTCATCTCTCATCCCTCACAGATTTAAATACTTGAGACAGGATCACATTGTTTTCTTCCTGCCAAATCAGCTTTTGGATTGACCTGTTCCAATCTGCATCCAGACATGATCATCTAATTTTAAATGAAATGACGGCCTCGGGTCCCTGGTCCTATGCTGATGCCTGATCCAACCCCTGCATTTCACTCATGCTTTATGATATTTCTAGATAGTCTGCGCTTCAGATGTGAAAGCATTATCACCTTGAAATTCTTCCAGATAATTTCACCACGTGAGCTGAACACCCTAGTTTTGTTTCAGTGGGTACAGAGAAAAATTAAAAATTCAGTTGGGGTAGACCCAAGTTCTGGCCACAGACTAAGAGTCAGAATTAAAACCTGTGTCTTGTGGATGGAAAGGGAAATCTCCAGAGCAGCAGGCTCCTAGATTTCCCAGATGGCAAGCTTCCAGAGAGGATCGCATTCACTCGTTACTAATGCTAGGTTCAGTGCCCATACTACATGCTCTTGGAGACTGCTGGGTATTTAGGAAGCTCATCATATTTTAAAAAAATAAATAAAATAAAATAAAAACAGCTAAGCACAGTGTATCATTGGAAGCAACTATTATTTTTGGGTCAACTCTATGAACTTTTTTTGTGTCAGAAATTCCAACCTCAGTCAAACGTTGTTTTCTTTCTCTTTTTTTCCTGTTAAAGCTGTATTTCTAGGAGATCTACACTTGGTGTCTATACTATAGCCTCTATTTAGAGTCCTACAAGACATCTTAACAACTAATCAAAGAAAAAAATAAGCTGATGGATATCCCAATTACCCTGATTTGATTTTATCATTACATTGTATATAGGTATCAAAATATCACATGTACTCCAAAAATATGTACAACTATTATACATCAATAAAATAAAAAATATACTTATGAAATTAGGATTATTAAGTATTCAACATTGTAAATCTTAATTCTATATTCATTTCCTCCATTTCCTTCCATGCTTTTCTCTTCTTCCTCTTCCCCTTACTCAATTCATTTCTCATCTCCCTACTGCTGCAACACCACTGGGAGAGGCAATCAGGCAAAAGAGAAGCAGATGAAACTTCAACCAAATTATGTCACATCTGCTAACATGACGTCTCTCTCCTGTCCCCACCCTTCCTCCTCCTTCTTTTAAGAGTAGGAAGAGGTTAAACTACGAAGTAGGGGAAGAAACATAAAGCAGTATCTATGGGTTTCAATACTTTTGTTATTAACCAACTATACAGTGCAAAAGGGAATCAAAGAAAAAAAAGCAAAGAAACAAAACATTAAAACAAGCTTAAGAATCAGACAAATGGTTATTTAAATACTGTCTCTGTCACTTGCTGGGTAAATCACATAACCTTATTGAGCCTCAGCTACCTCATTTACAAAATTCAAAAATGCACACGTTCCTTGAGGTGTTTTCATGGGAATTAAAGAAGATAATATATGTAAAACCTCTGACTCATAGTACAAAGCAAAGTGTACTCATTATAATTACTTTAAACATCAAAAGTTGCTCGTATGTTGTAATGAATTATTATCATCTATTAATGTAGGAATAACTGCTTCCCAAATAAAGATAGATAGATAGATAGATAGAACTTGTCAGCATGATCTTAAAGTACCTAAACTTAACATATACCAGATTTCTAATTCTTGACTTTAGTATAAACTCTCTGAATTAAATCTATATCTCTGGCTTGTGAGGCAGAACTAGACCAGGACACATTTAAATTCTAGCTTTGTCCTGTCTATAGCTCTAAGTGAAAATGTAGGTTGGTTTAGTGATAATAAGGACATGTGCAATTGGCTATATTTTAGTCTCGTCACTAAAAATCCTAACTGTTTTCTATAGCATCTTGTCGTCTTTATCACATTATTCCAATGTGCAGCATAAGTTATGCCTGCTTCTATAAAAAGTAAATTAATATTCAAGAATCAAAATAAAAGCATATGTTCAAATTATTCCTTTATGGGCTATTCTAAAACTAAGCTGTATTCTAGGCACAAATACAATGAGTGAATTAATCATTTTTCAATAAAGAAAGATAGCCAGAATCTTGTTGTCAGGAGGTGAAAATATTGGTGAAAAAGTTGAACATTGTATTATACCAACGCTAGTCCAAATGACCAAATGCAATGTCAAGTTATATTAGTTACAAATTTGAACTCCTGTCATAAGGGAACACAGGTTTCTACACCCCAGAAAGAAACAAGCAATGAAGATAATTGTGTGGTAAGAATCCTTTAGTCATATTACACTCCTACTAGTAGGGCTGTGTTTCATCCCACTACTACAAAATATTTGAGTTAAGATAATTGTTGTATCTCTTTGGTTTCATCTAAAATCATCAGCAGGTCACTAACAGTTGCAAGAATAGAAATGGATCACCTCACATCAACGTTGACATGAATTTATTTTGCATTCAATGTAAGTTGAATATTGACTTATCTTCTCAAAGTTCTGAATATTTAATACATGTCAAATGAAAGATTGATTATAAGAAAGTCTAGCATATGTTAATTCATTCATTCATTAATAAATATTAGTGTCTACTAGATGCTAGAAACTTTTCAAAGTGTGGGAAATCCAAACATGGAGATAGTTCAATCTCTGTCTTCCAGAGTATTAAGAAACACATAATTATGTGTATACACAATTATAATACATGCACAATTCCATATGTACATAAATTACTATGGCAAATATGTAAGAATGTTGATGTTAAGGTGTTAAGTCCTATAATGTCAGTATGAAGAATCATATTGTTATAGAAGAGGCAGTGTTTAATCACTTAGCACACGGAATGCTTCTTTGTAGCATATGCCAGGTGGGCAATGCATTACCATGCCCTTTTTAAGGAATATTATTTTGATTCTGCCACTGCAGCTACTGCCATTCCTAGTAGTACTATTCCTACACCTTTAAGTATGTATTTAATTAATTCATTCAGTTCAGATAGAAAATTAATTTTCCTCAGATCTGTGAACATTTTCCTTTGTTGTCTTCTAGCCTGTAGGGTTGCTATGAAAAATTCAACTGGAATACAATTCTTGATTATTTATATATGACACTTTCCTGTTTCTTTCTTTCTTCTCTCCCCAGAAGTAGGCAGCATTTCACAGGATATGACTCGGCATGGCATGTGACTTATGCTGGACAACAAGTGGGCCCTTTTAATCTCAAAACTCCAGTTTTTAATTACCATTTCTTGGATGATTTCCTCTAATTTTTCTCTCCTGTCAGTACTCTTGTTATTCAGATATTGGACTTTCTCAACTAGTCTTCTCATTGTCTTTTATTTCCTCAATAATTTTTTTTGTTGAATGTCCTTGCCATACTGAGATATTCCTTCAGTTTCATCTTCCAGCTCTACTATTTTTGTGAGTAATGAGCACTATAATTTTTTAAATCTTAAAATTCATTATTTCTATTTTCATATATTTGATTTATTTCTAATAGCTTTTATACATTCTCTGCATATTCCTTTCTTCAATATCACCCCTTATCTCTCTGTGGATATTGCAACTAGTCTTGTTTTGGTTTTGTTTTGTTTTGTTTTTGTTGTTTTTATTTTTGTTGTTGTTGTTTCCTCCAGCCTTCATAGTCTCTGTTTCTTCTGAGGTAATTTCTTTTTTACAGTTGGTTGATTCTTTCATTTTTTTTTAAATATATTTGAGGCTATGCTAGCAAAGGCAAAAGACCAGCTGTTAAAATACAAAAACTCCCAAATACTATCACTTAAAGACCACAGAATACAGAAAAAATAGTCCTGGAGGGAGAAACCTAGGTTAGTGGCATAGCTTTGTTCCAAAGAGTCACTTGGAGACCCAGCTTCCTTCCACTGTCTTGCTCTGCTATCACCTAGAATTTTTGACCTTGTCTGCATTGTTGAAGCTGAGTCTTCTGCACCAGTGAAGTATGTGCTCCATCTTGCAGAAATAGGAAATGAGAAAAATTCCAGGGTTACAATATCTTTTGAAGCAAATGAGGTAGGCATTACATGAGTCACTTTTACACACATTCCACTTAGTAGACAATTACCCCCAGCTGCCATGGAGGTAATCTACAAATTTAAGTTCCATTTTTATGGAAGAAGAAAAGAGCAGAATTTGAAGACAATGAGGTGTCTTTATACAGACACATTCTTAAAAGTCTGGAGATTTTTGGTTGCCTGCTCAACTTTGAGAGTTGGGCAGTAAACACTGTTGGAAGCTCTGTGCACATGGTGGTGTTTCTCTGTTGTAGTCTTGGCTATAGGTTGAACAGAATATTGTGCTCTTCTTGATTTTTGTTTGTTTGTTTTGCTTTGATTGGGACCCTTAGGTTTTTTTCTTAGGCTGGCCGCATACTTAAGAATGTTTCCGTTTTTCTGAATGGATGTTATAAGTCTTACTGACTTTGTTCTAGACTCCTGGTGTGGAAGCCTATAAGTGACTGAGTCTGTATAAAACTTACACTTAAATCCTTTTTATTGGTTGGGTGCAGTGGCTCATGCTTGTAACCCCAGCACTTTGGGAAGCTGAGGCAGGAGCGTCGCTTAAGGTAAAGAGTTCAAGATCAGCCTGGGCAACATAGTGAAACTCTTGTCTCTGCAAAAAATTATAAAAATTAGCCAGGTGTGGTGGCATGTGCCTGTGGTCCCAGCTACTTCAGAGGCTGAAGCAGGAGGATTGCTTGATTTGAGCCCAGGAGTTCACGTTGCAGTGGATTATGATTGTGCCACTGCATTCCAGTCTAGATAACAGAGCAAGACCCTCTCGCAAAAAAAAAAAAAAAAAAAGAAAGAAAGAAAAGAAAAGAAAAGAAAAAAATCCCTTTTATTTAGTATTGTGTCCCACCCACAATTATATCTACTGTACTTCAGTACATAGACCTGTGCATGTTATCTCCAGAGGAAATCCTGCTTTCTTTGAGAATGGGGGAGCATTTCTAGCTTGGCTGTGCAGCATTGGGAAAGAGTTCAGGGTTCTAATGCCTTCATGATCAGACATTCAAACAGTCTACTGTTTTTGTCCTGACACCATCCCTAGTTCCAGCATTGGGAGGCAGGTTGTTTTCTTCAATCAGTCAGTTCTTGGCTCTCCCACTTCCAGGGATCAGTGGACACAAAGCTCCACTGATGGGCAGATGTTCACATAGGTATGTTCCGCAGGGTCAGATGCTACAGCCCATCTCTTCCCAGTGCCCAAAATATTATTACTATTGCTCCTCTCCCATCCTCTGACCTTGTGCATTGATTCCTTTAAAAGAATCCTTTTATTATTATTTTGGTGGTGTTTCAGTTCCACCAAGCTGAACCTACCTCATTTAACCTACCTCATTTAAATTGGAAGTGAGCAGCGATATATGAATCGATCTTGCCACACTCTCCTTTAAAGTATTCTAGGATTCTAGGGACCTTTGTTGCCTGCATTGCAGAATGAAATTCATACTCCTTAGCCCTGCACAAAATGTTCTTTAAAACTAGGATCTAGTTTCTGTAGCCCACTTTCTGTTTCCCCTCAATAAGGCTAACTTCTAGACACGATGAACATTCTGCCATTCCCTGAATCCAATTGTTAACTTTGCTCTTCTGTGAAGTATCTCTTGACTCTCTTCCTATTTCCTGACGAAGAAAAAAAAAATTTGTTTCTCCCTTAATATAGCAAAATCTGTCATACTGATTTCCTTGATGCCATGTTGCATTAAGAGTAGCTACAAATCTACCTGCCATTGCCTCTTTCCCACTCTGCCTCTCATTCTTTGTGAGCTATAGGTTAATTCTTGGCCTTTCTATTTTTCCATCAGTTTCACCTAGTGTAGTGACTAACACAGAGTGAGTGTCCCCTGAATATTTGTGGAATTCATGGTAATGTTCTGTAGGTGTAGATTATTTAGAAACGTGGCCAAATATTTGGATTTGAGCAGTATTGTTTGGTTCGTCTGTGTGGATGTTCCCCGGTCCCCGGTTCCCAGTGTCAAGAATGAGTACTGGTACCAAGTTGAGCCGATGACAGAGTGATCACAAACAAGGAGCAACTTAATACAAACAGTTTATCACATGAAAGAAAGAATGAAAGTAAAGAAAGCTGCACAAAAGGAAAATACGTTCCAAAGAGAGTGCAACGGGTCAGTCCCCAGAAGTGGAGAAAGAAGTTGGAGGCTGAGCACATGTTGCCTTTTATAAGCCCCCTAGTTTTTCCCGCCTTTCCCCAGCAGGATTGGTTGCTGTTTCTCGCCTTTGGGGGTGATTGACAGGTTATGGTTATATAACAGATCACATGACAGGTTACATAACAGACTAGGTTATATAACAGTTTCCTTTCTTGTGCATGCATCTTTCCTAGAATTTTTCATGAAGCTCCACCCATGTTATGCTAATTAGATGGTAATGAGCTCTAAGTCACTTAAAGGTTACCAGGAACTTTCTACCATATATGCTACCACCAGGGAATAGGTCCTAGCTGCAGTTTGGTTCCTAGCTACAATTTGGTTCCCACTCTACACCACTAGCCACCTCTTTGCCACCTGTTCACCTTGGACCAGACCTAACAGTATGTTTTGCTTTTACAAAATATGATACATTATGTAATTAAACATATATTTACTGAGTGCCTACTATGTACAATGCTAAATCCCTAATATCAGTTAATCTCCTTGTGATATTTTTACCCAAGCATAGTAGAAATAATGGCCAACATTCCAAGTACCGTAAAAAATGGCTGCATGTCTTCCTCATATTGTTCAAAAAAATGGGCAAACTTTTCAAATTTCTCTTTCTTGTACACACACACACATACACACACACTTACACTGCATTAGTTCTATTACCCCCAGTCAGGATGGCATTATGTAGAAACACAATGAGCACTTAACTTAAAGCCAAATAGACAAGAATTGGCATCTTCATCTGTCACAGACTAGCTAACCACAACTAAACTTCTACATCCATAAAACGGTGATAATAGTACCAACTTTATCATTATTGAGGACTAGATAAGTTAAATTTCAGTCTGATGCTCCCCCACTTTGCTGCAAATTCAATGATAATAAGAATTCAGGTCAATTTAGTCATTTCTATATCCCCAGCTTCTAGTGAACTCTTAATAAATATCCATTACATTGAGAAATGAGTGAATGAATTAATTAACACATCATATGTGTTAATTCCAAAAATGGTGAAGAGGAGGAATAAATAATTATGCATTTATTCTGTCAGTTTTTTATAATTTTCTTCTTTTCCAAACTCTTTCATTACTTTCTACCAAAATTCTTTTTCCCCTCCCTACTTCCCTCCCTCATTCCTTTCTCTTTTTTTCTTTTCATCTCCTTCCCCCTCACTGCTACCTCCCTTCCTTCCTTCTTTCCTTTCTTCCTTCTATCCTGTACAAAAATTTTCCTCTAATTATTCCCAGTACATTTCACTGTAAATTTAATGGTATATAAAAGGTCAGTAAAATAATGAATATCATATACACTATCCAAGTAGGGAAAACAGAAGAAATGCTAGGATATGAAAGTCATTTTTGCCATCTACATAATATGTTAGCCTGATTTTAATAACTACTTCTAGGTCTTAGATGTCATGTTCCTGGTGCCATCTTGCGACATAAGTTTTACTCCATTGTGTATGTGCTGTCTGCATATATTTTTAATCAATAAGAACTGTTTTCATTTTTTAAGATAGGACAGAAATACTATTGAAAAATACGATCTCTAACTCACTCCCACCACCTCTAGAGTTTTTCTTGTGTTACATTGCAATTACTAAGCATCAACTCTGAGCCAACACATTTATCAACTCATTTATTCCATGCAACCATCCTACAAGCTAGATGTGATTCTGCCTGTTCTGAACAAATGACAAAAACAAGATTCAGGGAGCTTAAAAGTTTCTTGTACAATGTCTCAGAACTAAGCGGTGGAATCAGTATGTAAATTCAGCATTTTCTACAAAGCTCACGTTCTTTCCACCACGCAAGGCTATCTCTCTTGACAGACTCTCTTGACAAAAAGCAATCTGGTTTCCTTGACTGAATTTCTCATCTACTCTTGCTTTGGCATAATTATGGTCTGAGTTTCTCAAACACCTGGACAGAAGTGTGTTGCCAAGTAACGTAAAAAAAAGTTACGTCCCCCATAATTTTCATAATACAGCAATGTTGATGCAGTCAGCAGCTGCTGCTGTATATGGGACGTGCAGAATAAAGCCAACAGCGGGGAAGCTGGGCCAAATGTGGGCGGCTCTCTGAGATTTTGAAGTCCTCCATGAATTGATGATCAGAGATGTCTCTAAGTTGCAGCTCCTCACTTAACATATTGGGCCATATTACGTTGGCACATATAGAGATTTTTGAGAAGCATTTCCGTAGAAGGAAAGCTCCGTACTTTAAGGACTGGTTGTCCATCTTTTGATCTAAACCCTGCCTTTTGATTTCATTTCTGTAGATTCTGATTTCTTCATATCTATTTTTATCTCCATTTCCACTGCCACTAAGATTAATTGCACCTCATGTGTGTGTGTGTGTGTGTATATATATATATATGTAAAACAACCTGTAACTCATTTTCCCACTTCTAGTCCAGTTGCCTTCTTAGTTTGCTGTTGCTTCTGTAACAAATCACCACAAACTTTATAACTTAACACAAATTTATTATCTTATGGTTCTGGAGGTCAGAAGTCAGAAATCAGTTGCACTGGGCAAAAATCAAGGTATCAGCAGGGCTGTGTTCCTCTCAAGATGCTGGGAGAGAATCATCTTTCCTTGCCAGTCTCAGCTTCTAGAGGCCTCTCATATTCTTTGCCCTATGGAATAAGTGTCTTCAAAGCCAGTGACGTAGGGGTGAGACTTTTTCATGGTGCCATTTGGTTTGTGCTCTTCTGCCTTGTCTTCTACTTATAAGGACTCTAGTGATGATATTGCAGCAATCTGAATAATTTCCCTAACTCAACATCCTTAATTATGTCTGTGCAGCCCCTTATGCCATATAAGGAGGCATATTCACAGGTTCTGGGCATTAGGACGTGGATATCTTTGTTCCTTGCTTTGTCTCCAGTGATCTGACCCCTGGTGATCTAAAGACTCGTGTCTCTATATCTGGCCCCAAATGGGGATGAACCATAGCAAATGAAATATTACCACTCTGCCTCAGTTTCTCCATCCATAAAATAGGAACATTAATACTGTTTTTACAAAGTTGCTGTTAAGAATCTGTAATTCCATTCATTGTCTTGAAAAAAACTTTGCAGTCCATATTGATGTGGGAAATTCTCTGATGTATATCTCCAAACTTTGCTCTCTCATAAGGTAGCCACTAGCCAAATAGAACTATTTAAATGTCAATTAATTTAAATTAACTAGAATTAAAAATCCAGCCTCTCCATCATTCACTCAAGGCATATTTCATGTGCTGGCTAGTGGCTACCGTATTGGACGTGACAGCTATAAAACATTTCCATCACTGTGGAAATTCAATTAGACTTTCCTTTAAGCCATTAGCAAATAATATTAGGTTGAACTATGTAGATTTGTTCTTTTTGTAAGTCCAGAATAATCAACCATAGGCAATACTGTACAGTTAAACCAAATGCCTCTTGGATACCAGTAGTCACCTCAAACTCAGCTTATTAAAAGGAACTTTCTCATACTCTCCTTACCCTAAAAAATGGTCAACTAAGAATTAATATAAATCCAAACCTGGCCTATGCCTTTATTCCATTTTATACACAGAAACACTATGAGGAATTTCCAAATTCATCGTTAAAATATCTATAAAGTAATTTTTCTGTATAACAATAAACATGTCCTGAGGTTGAAATATGGCCTTTTACAAACTGGTCTGCATTTCGGATGTTTGCACCTGGAGTTTTCTGGGGGGTTTTTGTGTGTGTGTGTGTGTGTTTTTTTTTTTTTTTTACTTAAGATGTGTATTTAGCATTCCTAAAGAGTTCTTGGCAAGCTAAGCTAAACTTGGCTTTTCTGGTTTAAAAATTATGGATGTGGTGGCAACTGTAGGGGAAAAAAAGACAACTTTTAGCAATTTAATGGGACACCTAAGACTCTAAGTTTTGCATTTTTGTATCTCTATAAAACTTCATTGAGCCTCATATTAAATTTCCCCCAAATAACTTAAACATACTGCTAGAATTTGGATCCCTGTTGCTAGTTCCATATTTACTTATTGAGTATTCTGTCAAGCAGTGAACACAGCTGCAGGCCAAGAGAAAAATACTAAATGAAAACAGTTACCCATACAGGGATATTTGTTTTCAGATTTTGATTGCTAAATCCCCAGCATCTAGTATAATGTCTGACACATAGTAGGTGCTCAATAAATACTTAGGAATGATTGAAATATGTAATGTATCTTTTATTACGTAATGAAAAAGATCATGACATACAATTGCAATGTTATATAAACACTTCCAAACTGCTTAACCTAGAGTACAAGGACATGCATGTTCATATTTGTGCATCTTAGAATGACAGTCAAAGCTAGAGTCTTGGCTTAATATGGTATAATAACCTCGTTTTACAGATTCCAAGAACTAGCATGACTTTCTCATTTAGTGGCAGCAAATAAGTGCAAAGGTAGAGATAGTACAACCATTTGTCAAAATGAATTATTATAAAAGCTACCATTCATATAGCAGTGACCAAGTGTCGGGTGCTGTGCTAGTTGTTTTAAATATGTGAACAATTTTGATGCTTACAACAACCCAATGAGTGGGTGCTTTCACTATACTCATGTGACAGATGAGGAAACCGAAGTACAGTGAGGTGAAATGACTCCTTCAAGGTTGCCTGGTTTCACCAAAGCCAGGACGTATGGTTCTAGAAACGTTATTCTTAACCACCAGCCATACTAACTGCGTAGACAATTAACTGCAGCATGTCACTTTTAGAAGAGAGGACTAACTTGTCCCAGAAGTGCCTGACTTTTTTTTGTTTTTTTAGGAAAACTTTGTGCCTGACCCTTTTTGTTTAGAAAACCTAGCCAAAGATTCTGTGAGCACATGCAAATGCAGCCTGAACATCCGACTGAAATATTGGGGGATAAATTGCTTTCCACAATCAAGTAACTGGAGTTGTGAAACAGCCCCTCCTGACTCCACCGGGCTGGGGTTGCAGCTTCTTTCATTTTGACTTTTGTTCTCATCCCTGATCTGGAGGATCACAGAACAGAACAGCAACACTCATTTTTGAGTTCTGACTTTGAGTCACTCTCTCTGCCTTATGTAAGTAATTTAATTCTTACAGGCATGCCTGTGCACCTGTGAGAATGCAAAGGACTCAACTTTTTTTTAAGTATAGTTTCATGTGACTGCAAGCAAGGGTGGAACAGAGCAGATGACAGCCTCCCTGAATCTGAGGTCTCCTTGAAGAAGGAAACTAGATTTCCTTTTAAAACACAGAAAATTCTCAACTTCAAAGGCCTAGAGTTAGCACACGATCAGACACTTTCCAGGCAAAGCCCTGGAAGATTGTCAAAAAAAAAAAAGTCCTTCTTCTGGGCATGGCAAACATCTCTGCTTAAACTGTGCCGCAGAAAGTAGAGGAGCAGCTATTGCTATAAGGAAAGAAATTGCCAACTAATGCGAGGAATTACTGCTCATCCAGACAAAAGGATATTTTTCTGTTTGTATTTTCTTAAAATTTTCCTCATCACTTCCTTCTACAAAAGAGAGTAGTTACTCTTTTTTCCCCACAGGCCAAGAATACACATGATGTAAGCATGATTTTCTATATAAAACTGAAATTCCATATTTAAGAGTAACTTTACCAAGTTTTCAAAAATGGCACTTGAACAAAATCAAATCCAATTACAAAACCAATTGAAAACATTCTTTAACTACAGAAACACCCCCCTTATGTTCTTTGATATTTATAGTTTGAATACATTTGTATGTAGTTTTTCCTCCTCTTATTTTATTACCTTGACTTCCCTCTCTATTTGGTTATTAACAAAGTATGGATAATATCTTCTATATTTTATGCCAGACACTGAAATACTCAAAATATACTTATTAATTAAGTAGCTCCTAAATATATGATGGATTTTTATCCAGACTCATGGCATTAGTGCTGTTGCCTTGAGACATTTCTTACAGGTGCTCATGGGTTCTTTTATCCTCATCTCTGAGCTTGAGACTATGCCTTGGAAGGCAGAAGCTGCCATAAGTGTGTGCTCTAAATTAATTTTTATGCTTCAATCAAGTAGACCAGAAATACTCAAGAAACATTTTGAATGTCTATAAAATAAAACATGCTGTATAAAACATAGCCACTATATATCTCTGCAGGCAACCCCTGTAGCTACAACAAACAATAACAACAGCAACAAAGCTCTTTTTTTTATGATTTACAAAATACTAAGGTTGTTTTGGACACTGTACTCTAACATGTTTTAGCATTGGACATCATAAAGGATAAACATCTGCTTTGGAAAATTTATAGTATCAGGCACCTATTATCAAAATACCACTGTATAACGAACAACCACAAAATCTCTGTGGTCTATAACAATATGCCATTATTGCCCGTATGTCTGAGAGGCCATCTGGATGGCTCTGCAGATCTTG
The DNA here is from genome assembly GCA_963574885.1 of Lepilemur ruficaudatus. Taxonomy (NCBI): domain Eukaryota; kingdom Metazoa; phylum Chordata; class Mammalia; order Primates; family Lepilemuridae; genus Lepilemur; species Lepilemur ruficaudatus. The sequence goes on from CAUYRT010097388.1 coordinate 33,653, forward strand.
GCTGGGCTCACTTACATGAAGGGCATCAGCTGGCAGTTGGCTGATCAAGATTGGCCTTGGCTGGGGCGGCATGGGTAACTCCCTCCATTCCACATGTTGTTCATGCTCCAAAAGGTTAGCTGAGGCATGCTCTCATGGCAGAGGCACAAGAGAAAACAGGCTAGCTCAATCACACGAGAGCTATTCAAATCTCTGCCCATATCACATTGGCTGACATCCCTTTGGCCAATGCAAAGCACATTGCTGAGCATGGGGTTGAAGGGAGAAGACCCGCTGCCTTGCCCAAAGTGGGAAATTACTGCAAAATCCCCTGGCCTGGTCATGAGTTCAAGGAGGGCTGGTGAATTGAGGATATCTTTACAATCTGCCACATACAATGATTGGAGAGAAAAAAAAGGTAAGATTCTAATTTTAATTACTAATGAAACTAGAGAAGTCTGGGAAAGGTAAAAACTATGTTTGAGTACTAGACTAACAGACAAGACCAGTCAATGTAATGTAACCAACTATAATGTAGTAGTTTGTGGTTTGAATTCTATCTAAACACTAAACTATAGCTACTTATTGGAGTTGCTTGATGTGAAAAAGCATAGTATAAAAGGATGAAATAGAACAGTATCCATGAATGCAAATATGGCATAAAATTGCCCTCTGCCAAAAGTATTCTTATTTAAATTGGTTTAACTCTGACAGAATATGATTGCAAACAAACAAGTGAAAAATACTGTCTGGTCCCCTTGCTGTTACTCAAGTACTTTAAGCAGGTTCCCACCTCAGGTCTTGGGTACTTTCTATTACCTCAGCTTCCAGTACGCTTTATTTCCTCACATTCACAGATTCATTTAAATAAGACCTCTGTTCCAATAAGATCTCTCCAAAGAGGCTTTCTCTGAGAACTCTACATGTAAGAGCCCTTCCCTGCCCTGTAAGATCCAACCCCTCACCCAGTTCAACTTTCCTCCATGCTCTTACCAGCAGGTGAGATATTATGCTGTTTATTGTGGGTATCTCCTTACTGTCCCATCTCACCCCCTGTAATATAAGGTCTCTGAAATAAGAGACCGATATCTAGAATAATTCTGGCATCTTGTAAGTGCTCCCTCCAAATTTTGTAAGTGAGTTGACTGATTGGCTTGCTGAATGAATAAATAATATTAACTAACTAATCTTTGCACTACTATCTCTTATATAGTCATGCTGTTGAAGAGATGATTTCGTTTACATTTTTCTTTGAAAAATGTGCATTTTTGTTTCTACTTGTCCTCGTTTACCCTTGACTCTTCAGATTAATTTGTAATTTCTTCTTCCCTTCCATTCACATATACCTTGTGTTCTCTCCTGTTGCTGGAAGTTAGTAGTATTAATAAATTGCCATTACTAAACTCCATATGGCTCCTCAGCATACAGTTGAGGTGGGAGGGCAGCTCTAACAAAATGTAGCTACATCAGATTATGGATAATAGACATTTGATAAAAATAACTGCTTCCAGATAAGTTATTGTAGTGGCCTATACACCTAAGAATAGTGGCTATATTTTATATAGCATGTTTTATTTTATAGATATTCAAAATTACAAAATGTGAGATAATGCTCTTTCATTCTAAATATACAAAGTGCATTTTTCACTAAATTGCATCTTCATGTGGAAAATACACTTTCTGTAAGTTTCAAGATAACTTACTCTTGAAGAGCTAGGTCTCCTGTATCAGCCTGGAGATCTACAATATTAGCATATTAAAAGTTCTGAGAAGTCCCTCAGTAAAAGAACCACTTTGTTGAACCCAGAGGGGTCCAAACTAATTTGACCACAAATCTTTTGATGGATTCATTTGCTTGCTTGCTTTATTTGTTACTTTCTTGTTTGCATTTTACATAGCAATTTACATAGTCAACAGAATATATTTTAGGAAAGACTTTTCTAACCGTTTATACCATCGCTTGCTTATAACTGTAATGCCTTGCTTAAATTTAGTACGATTTTCTCAAAAGAGTTCAAGCCTTCATCATGCATTTTTAAGAGACTCTTAGAATATTAGTCACTCAGTGACCAACTTAAATACCATAGCAGCTTAGGACTAGAGCCAGTCTTGGAGTCATTCTTAGAGACAATATTCAAAGTTGACACAGCTCCTGGAGCCCAGTGATTAAGTATAGGTGAGACTCAGAGTTTAAACAGTGTGCTTTATAGTCTGCCTGTCCTTGTAGGTCAACTCTCTACCTTTCTCTACCTGTCCTCCCCTCCAGAAGGAGGATGGGCATATGAATTTCATCAAAGACCTCCTTGTTTGTGACTTCTGGCTGGGTTCCCCAGTGGGAGACTCAACAAGAGATGGGGAAAGAGTTTGGAGGGGGAGACGAAGTCCTGGGCAGAGTGGAGAGTTGGAAATGCTTTTGCAAATAGCCCTTTCAGATCTCTCTCTCTCTTTCTCTCTCCCCCTCTCTCCTTTGTCCCTTCTTTCTCAGTCTCTCTTTTTCTCTCACTCTCTCTCACACACACATCCAGTAACCACTTCTTCCCTTCGCCCCTTCAGTTAAGACCTGAAGTAACCCCAGATTTTTTAACTCCTTGTGCTTTGCTATCTTTCATTGACTTGCCCCAACCATGACTGTACCTCATTCTTTATCAAACTTTCTGTGTTAGCTCATCTGTGCCACTATAAAGGAACACCCGAGGCTGTGTACTTTATAAAGAAAAGAGATTTACTTGGCTCATGTTCTGCAGGCTGTACAATGAGCATCTGCTTCTGGTGAGGGCTTCAGGGAGCTTCCAATCAAGGCAGAAGGTGAAGGGGGAGCAGGAGTGCCAGGGAGCAAGGGAGAGAGGAGATGGTGCCAGACTCCTTTAAGCAACCCACTTGTCCTGTGAACTAGCATCATGAGAACTCTTTGTAACGGGAGATCCACTTCCATGACCCAAATACCTCCCACCAGGCCCCCACCTCCAACACTGGTGATAAAATTTCAACATGAGACTTGGAGGGGGCCAAACATCCAAACTGTATCTCCCTCCTCAATCTTCTGAGTGTATGGACCATTGCTTTCCTTCTGGGACTGTCACTAAAACAAGTGACTCGCACAGGATCCTATAGCTAAACAGTGGAGGAGCCAGAATTTGAACCCAGGTCTTTCTGATCCAAGATCTGCTCTTTTTATCACTACTCTAAATTTTATTCCTGCTGTAGATATTGGTGCATTGGTAAATTCTGAGTTTCTACTTCTTATTTAAACAATGGTAACTACACACACACGTACCAGTACTAACAACAATTATTGAGTGCTTACTATATACCAAACATTTTTCTAAGTCTTTTATAAATGTTAATTCCTCTAAAACTCAGCATAAGTCTGTGTGGTAGATACTATTATTAATAACTCTTTTCCAGATGAGAGAAATGAAGCAGAGTTCAGTTGAGTTACTGCTCAGTAGCATACAACCAGTAGAGGGAACGTGAACTCGGAAAGTTTGGGCCAAGAGAATGAATTTCTAATTGCTACCATGTAATGTGCTGCTCTGAGCATAATGGGAATCCATAGAAATGTCAGGTTATTAGTATTCACACTTCACACTATAATACCCACTTTCCTCTTCCCCCGAGGTCTGCTGTGTCAATGCCTCAAGTAATCAACATTTTTTTAGTCATTACTGTGTACCTTTCACTATGAGGAGCATACCAATAACAGGCCATGCAGTTTCCCTAGTCCATTAGAAAGCACAAGCCACTTGAGAAGAAATGATAAATGTACGGGAAAAGTAGGAGCACAGGAGAAAGCATACCCATGTTATTTTTAAATTTCGTACAATGCAATGAACAGAATTTAACCCTGATCCTGGGTAGAGATGTCAAAAAGCATTCATTACCAAATGACATTTAGGCACTTGAATATTTTTTGCCACCTGTCACCTTGCTTCTTCTCACCTGTATAAATGGCATTTATCTCTGTTGACATCCTGATTATAATGTTATCACTGCTTTTCACTTATTTCTACTAACTCATGACAGGTTTCTTTATTCACATGCCATTTATTTGACATTTATTTGCTTTCCTTAATTTGTGTTTAAATATGAATTCCTAAAATCTGCCTTGATTATGTGTTAATGCAAAGCTGATATCATTCATTACCTATGTGATTATTCTCAAAACAAAAAGTAGTTAGTCATATTCACTCACACTTTTAATATTTTTATGGAAGTATGAACAATAGGTAGTGTCCTGGACAGTGGTTTTCAAACTTGAAGTTTGGTGGTATCATAACTAGTAGCTAAACTTTTTCCTCCAAATAGACATGGATTATCATCATGCCATGAATTTTGGAATTCTGACATGTAAGAGAGGTGAGCTTATGTTTTGACAAACACATCCCATGTATATGGTAGTTAATAGTATATGTCAGTTTACTGGGCCACAGGATGCCCAGATATCTGTTTAAGTATTATTTCTGGGTGTGTCTGTAAAGGTGTTTCTGGAATAGATTAGCATTTGAATTGGGGAACTGAGTAAAGCAGACGGCCCTTCCCAATGTGGGTGAACATCATTTGATCCACTGAGAGCCTGAAGAGCACAAAGAGGTGGAAGAAGACTGAATTTGCTCTCTGCCTGACCGTTGAGCTGAGATGCCAATCTTCTCCTGCTCTCTGCGCACTTGGTTCTCAGGCCTTCAGACCCAGACAGAAATCTACACCGTTGGCTCACTGGATCTCAGGACTTAGAACTATAATTCTAGCCTTCCTGGGTCTCCAGCTTGCAGACAGCAGACCATGGGAATTCTCCCTCTTTTTAACCACATGAGCCAATATGTAATATAGTATAATGTATAATAAATCTTTCTCTCTCTGTCTATATATATGCATATATATATTTATATATGTCATGTTGTCCTATTTTTTCCATTTATCTAGAGAACCCTTACTAATACATGTAATTTTGATTTGACTTTTCAAAGAAACATGCAGGGTGATTTTCATGACATGAGGTTAATATGGCTAGAAGAAAAGGAGAGGAAGGAGAAACAAAGAAATGAAAGAAAGAATTTTAAAAGACTACATCAAAAATTAACAGAATGTATCTTATAGCTCCAGTTAGGTATGTATGTAAAATTATAGGTAAAAACATTTTTTTAGTTTTAAAATACAAATTTTAAGTTCTAAAAGATTTTCTGATTCACTGATTCATTCATACAGTCACTCAATCACGTCAAAATTTCTCTCCTCAGATCTTATGACCTATACTAATTAAAGCTGAGCAATGCCCATAAAGAAAGCTAGAGAATTTTTGTTGCTGCATTAATTGCTTTGGGGGTCTTCTTCGAGAATTCTTTGCCTAGGCTGAGTATACTTTCAGGGATCATTTCTGTAGTCTGTCATCCTTGTTAAGGGATAAAAGATTTTAATTTTTATATGGATTTGTAA
>CAUYRT010097390.1:0-32605 GCA_963574885.1 Lepilemur ruficaudatus
AGTATGAAGGGGACATGTGGACACACACACCGGGGGAGGGGCAGTGAGGCACAGGGGGCAGGGCAGCCTGGCGCAGGCCCCTCACAGCCCCCGAGTGCACCAGCCCTGCCGGCACCTGGCCTGGGACCTGCAGCGTCCGGCACCACAGGACAACGCGTTTCTGCTGTTTCAGCCCGAGACGGTGGTGGTTTGCTAAGGCAGCCCTGGCAAACTAACAGCCAGGTGAAGGGGCTGTTTGCCATGGAGTGAGAATTAAGGACTGGAAAGGAGACACGGCAGAGAGCCGTGCCTTGTAACGTAACACACAGCTGGCTGAACACATCCTTTAAGGGTTCAGGGCCAGGGAAAGAATTCAGCAGGGATGTAACTGTTCAGACTTTCAGACTTGCGTTAAGAACCTATCTATAGATACAGACAGGCATGTGTGTGCTCCGACCTGCATTAATGTATGCTATAAAGGTGTGTGTGTGTTTACGAACACATACACACACTCTCTCCTGCAGCAATACAGAGCCGGCCTGGAAAGGTGTGCACTCAAGGCAGGTGGCCTCCGAGACTAAAGCAACAATCAGAGCCAATTGGCAGGAGGAGCAGGTGCGATCCACGGAAGGGGAAGGTCACAGGGTGCCTGGGCGTCGGAGGGGCAGCTCGGCAGGCGGCGTAGCCACTGGACCGGAAAGAGAGAAAAGACAGAAACAGAGAAGGGGCTGGAGGGAGCAGGAGGAGCCGAGGGCGAAGGCCCAGTGCTTAGGATGCTCGGTGCTTCCGGGCTCGGGGTTCACGAGGAAGATCCGGGCTGCAGACGACGAAGACGGAGATTTCGGAGGGGCCGGCAGACTGGTGCTGGTGAGGCTGTCACACGGGAGAGAGTTGACCCAGGGGCTGGTTACCGGGGGCAGATACGCCCCCTGGGGAAGTGACCTCAATGCAGTGAGGGGTCAGCCCGGGAGCTGGTGAGCGCCGACTGGGGGAGGACCAGCAGCAGAGCTGGGCACACACTGAGCATTTCCAGTACCTTTCCCCTTCGCGAGTTTCCCGGGACACCGGCCTCATTCGTCCACCTACTTGTACAAAACTCAAGCAGCAAGCGTGGGAGTCTGCACAGGGTGCAGAAAATGAGTGACCCCCGACAGCTTTCTCAGCGCAATCCCGCCTTCTCCGCCAGTCCGGCGGTACCGGGGGAGGCCTCCCCGCTCATCAGATGCCCACGTCCGCTTTTCCTCCCTTCCAACGGAATCTGTCTTATCCACAAAGCTTAGTGTATTTCAGCAAATAGTCAAACCATTCTACACGCTCAGGGTTGATTTATTTACAGAATCTCAAAGGGGTTTGGAAATTCATATCACCCATAAATACTGATATGTGGGCGATGGTTAAATAGATGATTGCCTTTTATTGCTGTAATAAACATTTTGAAGTAATTGTTTTTCTATAAAAAGTAAGCACACCAATAACTATGGCAAAATAGTGATATTTGAATATGGACATAAATAAGTAAATTGTTAAAATCATATTTTATATGCTGTCTTCCCCATGCAGGTTATACTGAAGGTGTGGTTATTGCTGTTTCAGCTGTTTCCTTAGTTTTATTTTTATTCTGTGTAAAGCTGGTGTTCCATATCTTGGGGGGCAGAAGGGTGCTGGTTGACACAGAGCTGGGGGAAAGGAGACGGGCATCTCTGTCTTTAGTTAGCTTCTTTAGGGAACGTCCATGCACCCCAATGTTTGAGAGTGCTGGCGTTCAGAGGTAACAGGGACTTAGGGACGTGGTTAGAGCAAAGACCTCTTGCTTCTATGTGACCTGCGTCCCGTGGAAGTACACACACACATTACTTTATCCCAAATTTGAGAGTCGTGACCACAAAGAACTGAGGTGCTCTCGGAGCTGGTGAAACTGCCGACCTCCCCAGAAGAGACAGCCGCAGTCAGAGCGTGGGGAGGACGGAGGGCACCGTCGCTTGAGAGCGGCAGGCACGTCAATTGCAGGCAAGATAAAGGCCTGACTAGTCCGTTCCGGGATTCCCAGCTCTGGAATGAGAATAAAGACGGAATTCACGGCTGCAACAGGCACCGGCCTTTGTGGAGGCTGCCCTGGGTTCCAGCGCGGCGTCATCTCGTGGGACGCCCACACGTGGCTCCCAGTGCGCCCCCCCAGGGAGTCCTCAGGACCCTGATGCTGCTGAACTCCAAGCTCCTGCCACACTCTGTGGTCTGTGCGTCACTGTGGACACCTCAGCTCTGGGACCCCTCCACTCTGCAAGCCCCTCTGGCGCCCTCTGTTTCTACGTAGCCACCTGTCAGACACTGGACCTGCAAAGCTGGGTCCAGCCAGCCCTGAGCGGCAGCCTGGAGCCCAGACATTCTCCGGTGTTCCCAGCCAGAGCGTCTCTGCTGAGGGCTTTGCTACTCCCCTAGCACCCAGGCAGAAGTGGCACTTCATCTTCTTTGTTCTCTTATAGGTATGAAGGTTCTTATCACATATCTTGCAAACGGTAGAAATGACCCTATCCTTCCTGCTCCTCGGTTAACTTTGACAGTGGCTGGGAGAGTAGGCGGAGCCCTGCTAGGACACGCAGTCATGCAAGATTGTCCTTAATCCTGTAATTGGTGGTTGCATGTTACACAGGCACAGACCTTCCTTTTCCGATCAATGCAAAGCGTGTTTGGAAAGAGTTCTCCCAAGACACGGGGACAATCGACGCCCTTCAATCTTAGGTGCTGAGTCAGCATGTGTGATGTCTGCGGAGGACTCTGTCAATGGCGGTGGGGACAGACACTGCCTCATGGTTACTCCCCCACCTCCCGCTGACTGTCTGTGCACTGTCCCTGCATCTGGTGGACCCTGTAAGCATGACAGTGTTCTACTGTGAGTGGTATGTAAAGCCCATCGCACAAACGTTTGCCCTGTCTGCAAGGGTGATTTAAAATAATTTTAGGTATAAAGACCACATCAACAAATGCTTTCTATTCATAGGAAAAGAAGTAAATGCATCTGAAAACATTAAAGAATGTTTCCAACAAATAACAGAAGGAAGTCAGGTGGGACACCCTGGGTGGCAGTGTGGGTGACAACCAGGGGACGTGATGGGTGGAGGCTGGAGACACCCCACAGAAGCTGGCACGGGGTGCAGGGGAGTGGCTGGTTCCCGGGCTCCAGGAAGGAAAGTCAGGCTAGCTTTGGGGGCCGGGATCACCAGCAGCGAGGCCTTGGTGTCTCGGGGACCCGCGCATCTCTGCGGCTGTGGGCACACTGGAGGTTTCCTTGGGCTCTCCCGCTTCCTGCCCATTTGAAAACGTAGCTGCTCACACCAAAGAGGGAGGCTCACTCCTTTACAGGACTTTTGTTTGGAAATCTTAAGAGAGACTCCGGTTTCCCAGTATGGCCTGGGAAGTCATCACGGTGCAGCTCTGGCTGGGTGTGACATGGGGGCCACTCTACTGTGGGCCCTGGAGTGAAGCCCTGTAAGGACCATAGAGCCCCTGCTGGGTGGGGGTGGTGGGGGCTCCTGCAGACAAAGCCATGGATACCCTCTGAAATGTCAGCGAGAGAAAACCTGAATCACGGCATGGAGTCACAGAAGTCACCAACTAATATTAGCAAATTAGAACATTCAAAAATCTCTGCCTATTTTTCTTCACTGGCGAGAGCACCCAGGCACTGGAAACCTAAAATTATTTGATTTTTCATCAGCTGCATCACTGCATTTTCAGCATCTTCAGTCAATGACTAAGTTAAGGAGCTTCATAAAAGCTCTGGCTGCATGAACTTCTGAATGCAAGAATGTGATAAAGCATTTGCAGGGCGGTATTGCCTGATTCTCCAAATCTAAGTTCCTCCTCACAGAATTACTATGTCTCCAGCAGAACCTGGAACTGGCCGGTCTCCACCCAGAGGTTCTGGGAGGTCAGAGGAAGGGCGTCACTCCTGTGGCTGCGGCCGTGCATGAGCCCATCTCCCTTCCCGCGCCGGCCGCAGGTGCTCACTACTTGCACCCTTCTCTTCTGGGGTCAGGCGTCTGCACCAGCGTCCCTCATCATCCGCATTTGCACTCCAAACCTTTGCTAGGAGCTCCCCAAGCAGTCTGAATTTATAGCCCACATTCCACCAAATTACGCTTTTTCTCTTCATCACCTGAGCGGTCCTGAAGCAGGAGCCACGCCCATCTCCATTCGGCACAGGTGTGTCTTACAGGGACAAATCTTTGAGTGGGAAAGAGGCAGAGCCCAGGCAACGGGGCTGTGAGGCTCCTCATTGCAGGCCTCACCTAGGTCTCCCCAGGCGAGCCCCAGTGGGGTGTCACCTGCTGCGCATGGGGTTCCACCTCCACCCCTCCTTAAACAGCGCGCTTTGCCCCATCTCCCCTGGGTGTGTCCTGCCTTTTACATTCACTTTCACTTGACTTTATTTGAACAAGGGCTGGGTTTGCCTTTGGGGGAAAAAAAATGCTTATTCCATGAAAGCCAAGCAACATGGAAAAGTAAAAACAAAAAGTAAAATTATTTATTTAATCATGCAAATAACCGTACCATCCAGCCACAGCAGTGATGGCATTAGTGGGCATCACTGGAAACATCTCTTTGTGTGAGTACGTAGCTGCAAGGACAAGTAGAAATACTGTATTTTGCATGATAGTATTTTTAACTTTTCATATTGACATCATCATAGATTCTTACTGGGTTGCAGGAAATAACAGCGAGAGCTCAGGGGTCCTTCACCCGGTTTCCCACCGACGGCGCATCTTGCGTAACTGCAGCACGACCAGGAAATCCACGCCCACACCGTCCTCCGGTCTTACTCGGATTTTACCATTTCTCGGGAATTCGTTCGTATGCCCTTGTGTGTATTTAACACTATGCAGTTTTACCTCTGCAATTTGCCAATTTATCAAAAATTGAGAAAGTCATTACTCCTTTGCTTTTCAAAGTATAAATGTCCATACATAACATCTTTTTGTAAGGTGTGCCTTTGTTTTCATCCGATGCACATTCATTTAATACAAATGCTGTACAGTAATATTTAAGAAAAATGACTTTGTCCAAATATTTTCAACACCATGCTGATTTGAAATAAAGCCTGACCTTAAAGACAAATAGTTAGAGATCTCTAACTTGAACGTTGTTACGGGAGACAGAGGTGTTTATCCGAAAGGTCTGAAGGAACACGCCAGAGATGAGCAGCCGGCAGAGCCCTTTTCCACCCCGTGGACGTGGACCACTCCTATCACTGGCTTCGGCGAGCACCGACCAATTTTGGGAAGGGGATGAAAATGTGCCACGGCACCTGCTATGGGCTGAACTGTGGCTCCTTAAAATTCTTACGATGAAGCCCCGACCTGCAACCTCACTGCACCCGAAGTAGGGTTTTTAGGTAATTGCAGTTAAATGAGGTCACATCAAGTAGGGGCCCTAATCTGACTGGACTGTGGCCTTATAAGGACAGGAAGAGAAAGACATCTTTCCCTCTCTCTCTCTCCCTCTCTCTCTCCATCACGTGAGGACACAGTGAGAAGGTGTCGTCTGCAAGCGAGCAGGAGAGCCCTCCCCAGCCCCTGGCCTGCTGGCACCTGATCCCAGACCTCCAGCCTACAGAGCCATGGGAAGATGAACGTCATCCTTTGAGCCCTGCAGTCAGTGGTGTTTTGTTATGACAGCCTGAGCAGACTAACACAGAGTCCGTGCTCCTGGTGTCAGGACCTCAGCTCCAGATTTTTCTAGAATGGCAAAGCTGCCTAACTTAATTTCCGGTGTTTTTGACATGTGGAATGGAACCCTTCAGTGCCCAGGGGCACATTTTTTGCAGCCTTTCCTCTGTGCTGGTGGCATCTTAAGCTTGCCCCTCTGGGAAAACACCACCATTGCAGCCTCTTAGTTTAATTCATTATCTGATACCTCCTACGTATCAAACTCAGACGGTGGCTTTGATTCTGAAAAACCGTAGGAGTATTTTGCCTCATTTTTAATCAGGGTGGGCACAGCGGCTGCCACAGCTCCTCTCACCCTGCTGCGCGGCACCTGGCACATCGTTGCGCGAGCAAATTGCCGCAGCTCAGCTCTGTCTTCAATTAGGGATATTTTTAAAGAGTAAAAAATAAGAATTTTATTGAGCACAGTACTCTTTCCTTAATGTTATACTTCAACTTATTTTTTATCAAGGTAAGTATTTTGGGGTCCAAAAATTATCTTGGGGATTGAAAGGAGACAGCCCTTCCTACGCGAGACTTCGGGTCACAGAGCAGCCCAGGCCCTGCGGAGAGTCCCCTGTTGCAGGAAGTGTTACAATTGGGCTCATTGTTATTTTCAGCAACACAATAGAATATCTTCAATTTTATTTTTTTTTAATTTTATCTTCACATTCCCAAAAGGCTGAGGCTGTGGGAGCAGAAATTTAGAACCCTACACGATACTGGAAAGAGCTTTGCGATGTGGCCAGACCACCAGGGGTTCTGTGCACACGCCTGCTTTCCGTTTGCTCTGAGTTCAAGAACAAGATGTTTATTGAAATCTCATACTTGGGCTCTGAAATATATGAAGATAGATTAATTTTGATAAAGGAGTTATATAAATCTGCTTATTCATCAAACTATGGGAAATTCATACAATAATTTCATTTATGGCCAATTTATACTTTTTATTCACCATTCTGTGTTACTAAGATTTAGGCTAAATTCCACCGAATTTAGTCATTTGAAACCTCCACAACTAGTAGATGAAGTCATTCTCACAGCCGATTCTGCTTTTCTTATCTTTATTCCAAATATTTTTATTTTTTCTATTTTACTTAGTTTAGACATATTTCAGACTACGCATTCCTAAATAAATAAATAAGTAAATGTACACCCAAAACCTCGACAGGGGTTTGCTCTTTATTATATCAACCCTCTCCAAATTGTAGGGTTTAGCTGCTTCCATCTATAAATGTCTAACTTAATAAATCCGATCGCTGGCTCTACGTTTATTTTAATTAGAACTTTAAGCTGGGTTGTTACATTAACACTTGCATTTGTTCTCTGTTTAAATATTCCCTAAATGATAAAACTCTCAAGACATTTCTTGAGGGTATGGCTACTAAATGTCTCTAATGGATATCACGTAACAGCGAAACAGTAAATCACAGGTGAAACTCAGGGGGCACTGAGAATCATCCTACACAAGTAGTTGGGAGACTCATGTGAAATAGAATGCTATCTCTTGGATCTGAAAATCGCAACTTAGACTTATTCTTAGACTATCACAGCCAAATTGTTCCGACTGTACCTTCAGGCGTATCTGAAAAGTCTCACTCTCAGAGGGGATGGGGTCGGTTTCCCTAAATTGTTGGCACCAAGCCAAGCCAGTGGAGTGGCGAGGCCAAAAGTTTTAAACCCCAGGATTGTACAGGGGAGCCTTAAATGCCTCAATCCTCTCTCTCTCTCTCTGGAGCGGCAGGGTACTAGCCAGACATCGCACACGCTAGACAAGCGCCATGCCTGTTCCCTGCAATGGTGACTTGGCCAGGGGCAGAGGGCTGACCAGTCACTGCGGGGCTCACAGAACAATCTGTGTCCTCAGGCTCCCGCCAGGCCCTCCCACACACAATGCAATAGTGTGACGCTCACATGGTTTTTCACTGTCAACTGTCCAGGTGACACAGTTTAAGTGCACAGTTCAGATAATTTCCCCAAAAGGCAAACGTGGGCAAGCTTGTCCTCTCGCCCCGACACTACTCAGGGTGTTCTAGACTGGCTCTCAGTGTCATATACCCGTTAGCTACACAGCACTGAAATGCAGTTGTTATTTTGTTAATAAGAAAAAAAAACTAACAAATGTGTCCCCAAAGGCTCTGCTCAGCTTGTTGACCCAGGGCTCCAAGAGTTTCCAGCTCTTTCTTTGTGGTGCGTTTATGTATCAAGGTGGTCCTCTCTGCACCCAGCTTGAGTCTCCTCGGCCGCCTTTTGGAGGACTTACCCCCGACTCTGGGTTTCAGTAGGAGTTACAGCCAGCCAATGTGGAAAGAAATATATATCTATATCTATATATATATAGACATCTATATACTCACAGAGCTGTGCGGGTTTCCAGAGCATCAGCTAGCTGTATGCTCAGGTTCACAGAGAGCTGTCTCTTGGGGCTCAGGATTTATCCAGTGTTGCCCACATGGGAAGAAAATCTAAGTTAGACGGACGCCTTTGACCCTGTGCCCAGTGACGGTCCTTGTATCATCTACTCTGTCCATTGGTAATTGAAGCATTTTAAGTAGATGCCGTAGTTAGACACACAATTGTCTTTTTCTCTCCCCAAAACAGAAGATGTAAACATGCGGTTTGTTTCTAGAAAACAGTGTCATCCGTGTGTTCCAGTCCAATTGTTGAAATAAATAATAGAACTGCTTTCTAATCTTGGGTTTCGGAAATGAAACCATCACTCAATGTCATGGGCGAAACCACACTAAATGAAGTACTGAGCTTCTCTATTACGTTACAAATAACTGGAAGGAAGGGGAAGGGTCTGAAGTCGTCTAAGCGTCCTGGGATGCTCCCGGCGTGGCGTCTGCGCCTGGCAGGAGCTCGGCAAACACAGCTGAATGAGAGGCTCTTAGTCGCTGGTGTGTTTCGTTGACAGTTTCACATACAGCTTGTTCTAATCCGTGGAGGAAGCAGCCAAATTATTGATGGGAATCCCTACTTGCCTCAGCAATGCACGTCCCACGGAGGGTATGAAGTGGCGTATTCACTTAAGCTTTTCGCTCTGTCCCAAACTCTCTTCTCTCCCTCTCTCTCCCTCCTCTCTTTCCTTTCTTCATTTCTTTCCTTTTTCCTTCTCCTCCTCCTCTCTCTCCATATCTCTCTGTCCCCCTTTCTATCTCCGTCTCTGTGTCTTCCTCACCCTCATCCATCTGCACCATCTCCCTAAGCCCAGTCGGGTATATCCATCCCCGTCGACGGCTGTCTATGCACAGGTAAAGTCGGGGAACAGGGAGACACCAGGCGCCTCTGTTCACACACACTTGTCTGCTGAGTTCTCACGGGAGGGCTCGGCAATGCTTTGTGCTTTCAAAAATTTTCACTTTTCCCATAAGACCAAATTTTCTAAACACTTCTCATTTGTCTCTTCCCTGTCATGTGTGTTTTCTTCGTTACCAGAACAAATGTTCTGTACTCTACATTATTATATTCATAAACAACTCAGCTAATTTCATTATAACTTCCCAATGTTCAGGCTTTTTGGTCCATGCGAACTTCTTTAAAGTTTATGCATTCTATACTTTCTTTTGAAATATGTGTTCCCTGTTAGTAGAAGAAAGACATTTACCCCGGAATTAAGTAAGAAAAATCACGCTCTCCCAGTGTTAAGTCAGTTTGTTTACTATTATATTTAAAGAAGGGGAAGATCCCTCGACGAAACTTCCCCTGCACAAAACATTCCACAGTTGTTATCAAGAAACCAAGTGGGCTGTGCTTCTAAGGTTTTACATGAGAAACTAGAGAAAAACTAAATATTTGGGCATTTTCCATATGACATAGAGCGCTCAGGTACTCGAACATTTATAGAGTCAAACAGCTGAAGTTTTTTGTGGGTTTTGGGGGGAAAATTCCATCAAGGGGCATGAAATAACACGTAGATGAATGTGAGATTCACAGACAACAGATGTTGACATTTTGGCACAATTATCCCAATCTGAGTGCGATGGAAAGGCAGTCACATGAAATCTAAGCAGATATTTGACAGTGTCAAAAGTACGACCTGGCTGTGCATGGGAACACACACGGGCACCGGACCGCCACGCCTCTACCCTCAGGCCCCCACCTCAGCACTACTGAGATGTGGGCTGGGTAATTCTTTGTGGAGGGTGCTGTCCTGTGCACCGTGGGAAGTTCAGCAGCATCCTTGGCCTCTGCCACTAGACACTGGTAACACCCCACCCCAGTCATGACCATGAAAAATCAAAAATGTTTCCAGAGGTTGCCAGAAGTCCCCTAGGCAGCAAAATCATCCTTGGATAAGAATCACAGGTCTATGTAACAAGATAAAAACATCTCCAGTATGTATGTAATATCAATATCAGTTTTAGAAGTATATTGATACAACTTTGTGTCCGGTGTTAAATGGACAAACAAAAAAGTTCATTTCTTGATTTTTCCCCTTTTTAAGGGGTTCTTTTAACTCAGAGCAGGTGCGACACAAGTCCCCCCTGCTCCATGGCTATCCCCCTGTCGTGGGTTCTTCCATAGCGCCAGGAGTGGAGCCGGTGCCTGCATCTCTAGCAGCTCCCCTGGACACCCAGCCTGAAGCAAAGCTGGTGTCACTATTCAGCATTCAGGGCCAGAAAGGCAATGAGGCCATATGTGAGGGGGAGGACAACCGGAAGGGTTTGCCCCACATGACGCCAAGCTCCAGCCATGGTCATTCCACAGGAGAGAAGGGCGTCAACAGTGCTCAGTGGGTCAGCCACGTGGGCTTCAGGCCACGATGAAGGCATCTAAAGTGGTGTGTACGACAGCCACTCACGTGCATTTCTAACAGCAAAGTTGTATAAAGGCACACTGGAAGGTGCTCAGAAAGGTGGGAACCTACACTAAGGGCCCGTGGACTCTGCCATCGGGGAAGAAAAGCCACTCACTTAGCACCCGGATGGTGTGGGAGGAACGCCTGCTTTTGAGGGTGTCCCGAGGCTCTCGTTGACAACGGGGCTGCTCTCCCTGAGCTGGGACCTCCAGAATGGGGTGACACAGTGACCACAGCGTTTCTGGGAGTAGTGACTGTGGGGTGGCACAGTTCCCAGGGGCAGTCTCGGTGAGTGTTCTTTATCTACATAAACGTATCTGCAAACACGTGGGTTAGTACTGCTGTTTATCTGGCTGCCTAGCGCAGAGGGATTGCCTGAGCTCCCCAGGTGAGCAGGACTTGGAGAACGAATGGAATCTTCATTCAGGGCACCTTAAAGGCGGACCAGGATGGTCAAGTCCAATCCTGATGGCTTTCTTCTCCACCTCAGGATTTCTTTGCGCTCAGAAGTGACTTCTGAGGCACCATAGATCACCGAGACCCAACGAACCACAAAATCTGTTCCGGTGCTTGGCTATCACAGCTGATGGACTGTGAATGCAGAGGAGCAGAAAATAGGCTCTGCACCCAGGCACTTAATCAAGCAAAGGCGTAACCGTTTAATAAGTCCATAACTCTCCCCGTCAGTAGCGGTGGAGTGGAGCCCCAGCACTGCCGCGGCCAAGGTTGGTATGTCGTCTTGGCAGGTAAGCCTGTCCACACTGGACAGTGAAATTGTGGCTGGAATTTACCGGAACGGATCAACTTCTTTGCTTTTTGCTCCTTAACCATATGGCAATTGTTTATCTACACAATCCCCACGTGTGCACACACTCACACACATTCACAAAGAATTAATGCATACTCCTGTTCTTTAACACGTGTAGACTTCTTCAGTCAAGTTGAAAGTTCCTCAGAATGTTGCTTGCCAGATTACCAGGCAATTCAGTACCTCCTTCCTGAGACCCCCAGGGTACCCCCGGCTGTCCCCAGAACACTGATGTTGGATTCATGTCTTCTGATTTCTCAGACGAGGCAAAGGTTACGGAGTCAGACCAGAGAGTCATCTTTGCATCTGTTGTCTGTCCAGTAAGTCTTTGCCCATCATGGTGACGACTTACTGGCTCTGTCACCTGCCCAAGCCCCCAAGGACCTCTAAGTTCCAGACACAGGGCTGCTTTTTTTTCAGTTTATGTGACCTGGACTTCCCAAAACTTGACTGCCATGTTCAGGTGGTTCAGAGAATATTCCAGCTTTAGCCACACTGAGCAGGAACCAGACTTGCCCCATGAGTGCACGGTCCTACCATCAAGCCTGTATCCCTGCTGCATGCTCCCTGGTCAGGTGGCGAGTCCATCTTTGGTGCCCAGGCTCCTGAGCTACAGAGAGAGGAGAGTCTACATCAACTCAGGACACACATATTCGTCTACTTACGGTGACTCTCGCCTGGACAGGACCAAAAACATCTCCATCCCTTCTCCTTAAAGCCGTCTGGGCCATATGCTATTTATCTGCCTGCCTAGCATAGCAATTCTGCACGCCAGGGCTGTAGCAGGACTTGGTCAGACTCTGCCAGGATAGGAAGTGGCCACCTATAACGCATTTTCTTAAAGGTTCTTGGCAGAGCCAAGGTAGACCTTTAAGGTGACTTCGTATGGCTCAATTTTCTTTTAAAGTTAAGATCCAGCTCGGCAAGCCATAAAAAACTTCTGCGCGTGCACACACAGGGTACATTAGATACATCAGTAAGTCATGAAAATAATTAAATAAAAAGTGACTCAGGACCGCCCGCATCTGTAGAGTTGAACCTTACTGGTAGTAAGTTTAGTATCCTTCATTATTACTGTTTCCAGTTAGTATATTTTATATTTACATATTTTTTTCCTTTTTAAATTTTGCATAAACTATGATACTGGATTTTCCTGTTTCTGTGTGTTTATTTTCTTGTCCCCCTGGAAAGTTTCTTTCTTTCCTTCCATTGAATGTTGGGCTGATTCCTACCTAGGAACACTTCTTGACAGAAGAGCCATGGGTGACAGTAGCCTCTTTGATATTCCTTACTGTGGACATGTAATGTCTAAAATGATCATAGAACCGTGTTCCCAAGGCCAAAAATAAGCCTCCCTCTGTTGTCTACTATTTTAAATACAGACCAAGATATAGGCCACATTGTCATAGATTCAGTAAAATTGGTACTTGATCCATTTATGGTGAGACTTTAATTAGGAACACAATTTCAAGCATGTCATTGTCAAAACATATGATGAAATTTTAAAAAGATGAGAATGTCAACCCAAAAATTATTTTTTTAAGATTTTTTTTTCTAAAGGAATAATTAAAGCCATACAAAATATATAAGAACATAAGGTATAATAAAACATTAGAGATGATCTACATTTCAATAACAATGGATCTGTAAATTAAATTGATAATCATAAAATGGAATTCTAAAGATTCATTACAGTTATAGTGTAAATAAAATATTTGATGGTATAAAAGTTATTCAGGTATTAATGAGTTAAAATATATAGTTATGTGTGCAGTTATCCTATGATGGGCAATGCAAGCACAGACAGATGACTGGAGGGGAATGGGCCACATTATTAAAAGTGCCCATCACCAGGCCATGGGATGACACGTTGTATTTTAGCTCACACTGTTGCATCTTGTGCAACTCTGTTTGGAGAGCGTGTAGGTGCTTTGGACTGATTCATGCTGGAGCAACATTGTGCAATGTGGTATCTCAGCCAGAAGTGATTTTGCCTCCCAGGGAGCATTAGCAACATCTGGAGACATTTTTTTTTTTATTGCTATGAATAGGGCAGGGACACGCTACTGATGTCTAGCAGGCGAAGTCCAGGGATTCTGCTAGGCAGGCAACACGCAGGACAGCTGCCCCAGGGAAGAGTCATCTGGCTCACGGTGACAACGGTGACGTTGAGAAACCCTGGAATAGTCAAGAAGACAGGCTCAGAAACCAGACCAATTGGTCTTAAATCCTGACTCTGTCGTGTAATGACTCTGTGACCTCAGGTGCATTACCTAGCCTGTTGGTGACTCAGTTTCCCTCCTGACATGGAGATAGTAGCAATACCCATCGCATAGGAAAGCTGTGGGGCTGGGTGGATCCGTAACTGCCAAGCGTTCAGAACCGAGCGCGGCTCAGAGCCAGCACGGAGCAAGTGCTCTTGTGATAACTACCCTGGTCACACACAGACGTGCAAGGCTTCATTTCGAAACTGTGAAAATACACGAAGAGCACTCGTGATAATAAATAATCCAGTGATGATATTTCATCTTCTTTCCTTTAGATTACTTTTAAAACTGAAATACTACTGAGGGGAGGAGAGGGGACCAAAAAACCCAAAACAAACAGCAAAAACCCTTAAACACTGAACTTAAATAAGACGCCGTCGATGAGGCTGTGTTTTCCGTCCTCCTCACCGTTCTCCTCGTAGATGACCTAATCAAGAATTTTGGATGCATTTTTCTGATCCGTTATTTTAGATTAATAACAAATATACGTATCCATAAGCTATCCATAGGAGACAGATCTGTCACCTGATCACTACGTATATTCTAAAATATTCAAATAACGTCTTCATTTCTTTATTAATCGTTGCTGCCCTCCTTCAGACCAGGGCAGAGACCTAGCGTGGTTCGACTGCCTACAAAACCACCTCCGCTGTGATGCTGTTACTCCAACATTTTTCATCCCGTTTTTAAGCAAACGTAAGTGATACTTCTATAATAAATAGTATATTATTAATATAATTTGTCAGTTTATTTATCTGTTACTTTTGTTTCATTGTTTCCTTTTGAAATATTTTCTTAACGAGTTACATGATTTAGAAATTATTTTAATTCGTTAGGGTGGGGCCCACGAATGGTAAACTCTCATCCTCTTTGCAAGCCTGGAAATGTCCTTATTTTGCTCCCACATTTTAATGATCGATGGGTGTGAAAAACTCAGTTCAACATTATTTCCCCTCAGCACTTTGAGGATTTTTTTCCATAGCTTTCCTGCATATATTGCTGTGGAGGAGATGCCTGATGTCAATGTGATTATTCACGTTGGTAATTATGACTTCCTTCTTTTAGATCTCTGATACATTTTAGGATTTTTCTATTTAAAATTTATTGTATATAAGTTTGTTAAAATCTATCTAATATGAACTTACTTTGTTTATTCTTCTCACCTCTGGTATGTGCCGAATGTCTGAAAACCAGGGAAAACGCCTGCTTTCACTTTAAATATCACCACCCTGTCGCATCCTTGTTTTTAACTCTTTTTGACCTTTTCTTCCTTCTGTGATGTGTTCTCATCGATGTCTTTATATTCACCAATTCTCTCTTCAACTACGTCCAGTCCAGAATTTGTCTTTTCTATGAAGCTCCTTCTTTTTTGGAATTTGAGGTCTATACTTTATTTCCGGGATTTTTAATTGATTCCTTTTTCCATAAAATGTGTCGTATGGACCTTCCATACTCATCCCTTATGCATTCGTGTTTTGAGCAATTGAAGCACATGTTTTTGAAAGTATTTCCAGATTATTCTGTCATTTCCATTGTCTAGGGAGATTTTTGTCCCATTGAGCAAGATTTTGTTTGTTTGTTTGTTTGACTTTGCTGCCTTCTCAGCTTCTAGTTTTTCTCATGTGTGATGAAACGTGCTGGGACAGCTCATTATGAGCAAGGCCTCCTTTTGACTCAGCTCAGAACCAGATCCTAAGTCAGGAGCTTTGGACCTTGTGTCTCAAAGTTTCCAGAGACTCGTCCTTAGGCCGTCTCACGGCCTCACCTGGTCCTGGGTTCTGGCCGATGTGTTTTCCTGCTACTGTAGATAAGTGTAGATACTGTAGGTAAGCTTAGCCCTGG
Source organism: Lepilemur ruficaudatus (assembly GCA_963574885.1). Taxonomy (NCBI): domain Eukaryota; kingdom Metazoa; phylum Chordata; class Mammalia; order Primates; family Lepilemuridae; genus Lepilemur; species Lepilemur ruficaudatus. The sequence continues at coordinate 15,400 of CAUYRT010097390.1, forward strand.
ATGTTCGTAGCTTCCTAAAGCCCCTCTTTATGGGAAATATCTCTATTCCACACAACTCGATTCCTTCTTATTTTTTCTACTTCTGTTTGCGGAGTCCAATAAGCCTGTGGCTTTATTCTTTTCATTGCTGTGTATTTATATTTCTCCTCTCTCTCTCTTTTTCTTTTCTTTTCTTCTTCCCTTCTTTCCTTTCTTCTTTCTTGCAATGTCTTTCAATGATTATTATTATTATATTATTATTATTTTCAAAGCTACGCATTTCTGTCAGGGCTTGGGGTTCTGCTTTGTAAAACACTCACCACCTGGTTAGAAACTTGCAAGTACCCGGGTATACGCACGTCAACATACCATTTGACTGTTTTCATTTTCCCAGCTAACTCTGACAAACGTTCGGATGCTGTCTCTGCTTGGTTTCTGCTGTCTTCCATGACCTTGGACCCACGAGGGCCAACCTGCAGCGGACACTAGGGAAGAGACGTGACGGGGAACGGAGGGGAGTTCGGGCATCTTTGTGTTTGCCTGGGCCCGTTTCCTGTGCCCTCCCAGTTGGTGGCCACGCCGCTCTGTGATGTGCCTGTGGGTTCACAGTGTTATCTGCTTCACTTGTTAAGACAACCCAAAGAATTATTGTCCAGAAACACAAATTCAAATTGAGGACTCCTGCGGGGCTGTGAGAGGGTGCCTGGACGAAGGGGGGTCTGCCGCGCTGTCTTGCCCTGTCCCTCAGAATTGCAGATGCTGGTATTCATTCCCCCTCCAACCTTTCTCCTCGTAACCTGTCCAAACCTGTGCTTCCCTCCAGACTGGGAATAAATCCCCATCCTCATCGTATCCCATCTACTGTACCTACGGTAGGTAGGGATTTGAACATAATGTATTAATAATACAAAGGTAATTTTAAAAATCCCTGTTGAATTAATACATTAATTTCTATCTTCTCTGACCTGGCCAGAACTTCATCTCCGCAAGGGCGGGGATGTTTGTTGGCTCACGGTCCATCTTGAACCTCTAGAGCAGTGAGTGCCTGGCCCACGGTGGGTGCTCAGTAAAGGCGAGTTGAAGGAGTGGATGAGGTCTGGAAGCTCACGCGCCATCATATCACAGAGCGATCGCTGCCTGTGCTGTTCAGTCTGAGGGAGAAGACTGGAAAATGTCTCACAATTACGATTATTCGTAAATATCTGTTGTTCCCTGCAGCCTATTCTCAGCGTTAGGCTGTTCTATTTCTTTAAAATGTAACTGAAATGTTCCTTGCAAATTCACGGATGACTTCAGAGTGCAAGTCTGAAAGAAGAATGCTCAATCGGAACCTTTAAGGTATTATACTTTCCATTAAGTGTGTTTGATAGCGTGAAAACAGATGGAAAGAGGCATCTTCTTCTCCTCCTTATGGTGCACTGCAAATAAAAAGTTAGAAAGTTGTCATAAGATGAGGTCTGTAATTAAAAACAATTTAGGTTGATTTAACAGTTGGTTAAGCAATTCCTTCAGCTCCTTTTTGCATCATCAGAGACTGAGAGGGAGGCTTCCGTGCTGATTGTTAATTATTCTTTTTTTATTACCGTCACGGCACTTAAGATTTTCCTCGTGTTTCAGTCTTCTCTGTAATTCAGTGTTATGGTTAAAACGTTTATTTCTATCTTGCCAAAGTTTTCCTTTTAAATCTTCCAGCAGGAAAATCACCTTGACTTCTCATTGAGAATTTAGAGCAAAGACAAGCCAGCGAGTCTCTGACGGGCGCCTCTGTCCCCAGCATGGCAACGGCTCACGGGCTCCACTGCCCCCATCGCCACGTCCCCTGGCGACGCTTATTGATCTCTTCCCCCAGGTGCACACCTCGTCAAGTCTCCCTGACGATTTCTGTTTGCAATATAACGCAGTGTGTTTACTTTACGGTGTACGTGGAGGGTGCAAAAAAGGTATACGGAAGGAAATCAAAATCAACTGTAATTACGGCATCAAGAGAAATACTCATAATTATTTTTGGTGCTATATCTGGTTCCTGAATATTTTTGAAAATTTGTTTGACTCGATTTTTACTGTGAAGCTGTATGTCACATACCGTTGAGGCTTTTCTCCCTATACAAAATTACTCTGGGAGTGTCACTTAGGGCACGAATAGAGTTTCTTCTAAGGATGCACGGAGGTTATTCAGCCATCTCTTTACTATTGGATATGAATGTCATTTAAAATGTCTTGCTTTGTCATAAGTAATGACGCTTCCACTATCTTTACCAATACACATTTGTTTTCATCTCTGATTATTTCATTGGCATACATTTCCACATCTTTTACTAAGTGAAGTATCCCAAGAATGGAAAAATAAGCACCACATGTACTCACCAGCAGATTGGTTTCACTGATCAACACCTAAGTGGACACACAGGAACAGCATTTATGGGGTGTCGGACAGATGGGAGGGGGAGGAGGGGATGGGCATATACATATATAGTGAGTGCAATGCGCACTGTTGTCTGGGGGATGGACACGCTTGAAACTCTGACTCGAGGTGGGGGGAGGGCAACGTATGTAACCTTAACATATATACCCCCATAATATGCTGGGGAAAAAAGAATAGTTACCAACTATAAGAATGTTTTCCTTTCTTCCCTTCTTGTGGTAGAAACCATTATTTTCTCCAATCAAGATAATAGGGTACTACATTAACCTTAACTGATACCACAAATCTTAAATGTCTCAGGATTTAATTTATTTTTGTCTGAACCAGAAGTTATAGCAAAGCATAAAAACCACAAATTGAGTCTACCTACTCGGAAACCCAGTGTTCCCTCTCTTCTCCTCAATTTAGAATTTCATCTGACTTTGGGGTCCCTTCTGGGGCTGCCGGAACGCAGCTCTGACAGGAAGCGCAGGCCAGGAGTACGTGGGTGGACGGTGCGGGGGATGGGTGGGGAAAGTGTCACGTGGCTCCCTGCAGATGGCCAGTGAGGCGTGGTCCCCCACTGCGCCTCCTTCTAAAGCCAGGAGGAGTGTGCTCTGGATCGGATTGTGTCCCAGGTTCCTGTGGATGCGAACCTATTTGGAAACAGGGTCTATGCAGATGTAATCACATTGAGAGGAGGTCGTTAGGGAAGGCCCTAATCCAATGCGACCGGTGTCCTTCAGCAAGAGGAGAGAGACGCAGACACAGACACACGGGGGACGCCGTGTGAAGGTGAGACCCAGGCTGGGTGGTCCGTCCACAGGTCAGGGGACGTGAGAGACAGCTGGCAGCCCCCAGAAGCCGAGAGAATGACCTGGGCCAGATTCCTCCCAGAGGCTTCCAAGGGGTCAAGGCCCTACTGACACCTTGACGTTGGACTTCCGTCCTCTAGAACCGTGACAGCATCAGTTTCGGTTGTTTAAGACACCTGATTGTAGCACGTGGCTGAGGCCGGCCCACGACTAACGTGGAGCCCACGCAGGAGGTCGGGAGGACGGCACCACAGCCAGGCGCCACAGAAAGAAACAAGACCCGAAAACCCAGACGTTGAGACCCCTGTCTAGCCAGTGCTGGTTAATTTGCTGGTGAGGCCTTACCAGAAAGCTGACGGTGGTGTGTGCAGGCATCTGCCCTGCCCGGCCATGGCCTCAGTCCCTGTGTGTGTGTGTGCTGGTGGGGGGGTCCTCTCCGGTCACCCCCCGGGTCAGCACGTCTGAGGTGCACACACCGTTCCAGGGCGTTCTCACAGGTTCTCAGCCACTGCAAGGCGCTGACTCATTTCTGTTCATTTCCGTCAAGCACCAACACCTGCCAACAGAGGCCAGGTGTTTTCATTTGTTTCCACTGAAAGTGACGGGATGCCCACCTCTTTCCTCATTAAAGAATGCCAGCCATGTATTCAGTACTCTCCAGCGCTTGGGTTAACATCAGTCCGAAGGAGAATGTCTGCAGTGCGAAACCCTTGTATTTCCCAAGGCGTCTTCCACCTGAAGCTGCATCTGTTTCTTTTCCCAGTGTCTCCTTCCCCTCTGTCTCGCTCACTGTCTCTCTCCCCCTTACCTTCTCCCTGGTCTGTCGTCTTCCTCCTCCTCCTCTGGGCTCCAAAATGTTTGCAAACAATTTTTGCAAACCATCTGCAAAATATTTGCAAAGTAATGGCAAAATATTTGCAAACTTTTACCAACTGCTTTTCAAGGAGCATAGTAACACCTGCATGTAGAAAATGCATACAGTGTGAGACATAAAATTCTTGAGTGACTTGTCTAGCGGATAATGCAATGGCTGGTAAGGTGCTATAAATGTGTCGTATCTTATTGTCCAAGTCGTGGTGGATAACCAGCAGCACAGGAATTCTCATTAAAAACTAAAAATTATTGGAGTAATAATTAGAAATCAATAGAAGTTAACATTTCTATTAATTCTCTACTAAAATACCCTCTTTTGTCAATTTAACTAGCATTCTTCTTTGCAGATTGGTTAAAATATTGGAAAGAACTTTAAAATAACAATTCCTTCTTGAAAGAGGATTTAGGAAACAAAAACACACCTGTATCACGTTACAGAACCCCTTCACGGCATTCTGAAATAGTAATTGAAACATGTAGATCTTTAGGTTATCTAAGGTATTAAAAGTTTTACAGGTATGAGCATGAATTTAAAGACTTGTCTGTGTATAAAGTATATAAAATTAATTTTGATATAACCAATTGCAACGCTATGGAAACAATACAGTGGAAGTCACCCTGGCTTCAAAAAAGGGTAGAAATACACTCAAATCCTGGATTGAAAAGTGATGAGAATCACCAAAATCCAGAGCAGCAGAAAGATGAGTGATTCCCCCTTTCCCTGGGCAGCATTGGCCTCAGCTCCCCTTCCTGGGACAGTGCCTGCCAGAGCCACCTGTCTGCCTTATCCTGGGACAGACACAGGCCCCGACCCAAAGCCACGGACAGCCTGCTGGGCAGACGGGCTGCAGCTCAGGATGGGCCCCGTGGTGGTGGAGGGGTTAACATAAAAGTGTCCAATTTAGACGCCTCTCAGATAATAAAACAAACCACGAGGCTGAGAACAGAATGTCAGCATGATGTAGAGGGTGCCCCTAGAATCAATGATTCTGTAGATTATGAAAAGTATAAAGGAAATTGCCCAGGTGCAGGTATTCTGTTCTAAGTGTCAATTTGTTGATTGGACACAGTTAAGGGGTCACTTTTCTGTGACGGGCCTGGACCACCGGGCAGAGAATCCCATCTCTGCCTATTAGAGCCCGTGAACCCTACAGCTGTGAACCCCAAAATGTTGGTATGTACCCAGAAGCCTTACGTGTGCAGGACACGTCAGGGGTCATGTTTCCTTCAGTTCGATCTGCGTGTTTGAGTGAGAAGTTACTGATGCTGTTACGGTAAAGTTTAGGGGAAATGGAACTAGACGACCCAAAAATAAAATGTTCCAATCATTTTTGCCTTTACTCTTTTTCGGTGTATATTCAGAGGAATATGGGAAAGACCTAGCAGGAAGAAGTAGGTGAGCGTGTTCTCATTATTTTCTTTCCTTATAAACAATGTTACAAGATTAATTACAGATTCGGTAGATGTTGCCATCAACATTATCTGGAAAAATCCATGAGAACAGAAACTCCTGGTTCTTTACACAGTCCACACAGCGAAGCCCCCACCTAAAAATCCTTGCACCACCAGCCTGGTGCTGGAGAAATAGCCTCGTCACCACACTCTGCCTTGGACATTAGTCACAGAGATGGACACCCATTTCCCCAGCTGTCGGCACCCGGCCCCCATTATCTTATGCAGAAAGACAGCTCTTCAACAGTTATTTTATTTATTTATTTTTTTTTTAGTAATGCAGTTAGTTTGAGAATCCGATAGCAGCATAAGTTAAGTATCTTTGCTTAAGGTCTTATTTCTGTCACCACAAACAAATTTGCCACCTTTGCTCACTCTTTCTGGACCATAATCCCCTCTGGCTCATTATGTAAGACTGGAGAGGGATAAAGCCTTCCTCCATTTCCTTAAGTGCTCCGAGGACTTAAGCACTTATCCCAGCCGCTCTTCAAATGTGCTGAGTGGCCATCTCCGAAGAGAGGGTCGCAGGGGAGCCGAAGGGTTTCTCACGGCCGGGCACCTTCCATCCAGAGGTCACGGGAGTGTCACTCTCCACCTCCCGCCGTGGGGGTAAACTCTGCCGGCTGCCCACGGAGGCCCAGGCCCTTCCGACTCCAGGCGTGGGTGGGTGGGTGGGTGGCCTCCGACACCCCGTCTGGGTTGCATCTTTCTAGAGACTCCTTGGAAGTGTGGACGAGGCCCTGGATGGGCGCTCCAGATTCTGAGTTGGCCTGCAAAGGTCCAGGCTGATAATGGCCCTTCTGGAAGGTTCTTCCTGTAGACAACCCGGCTTAAAAATTTTAACTCGGGGCTCAAAAATGTCCATCCCTCTCTCGGATCTAATTAAGACCACGACACTCATCCGTGTCCAAGAGCCTTTTATCGTCTTTCTCGTGTACAAAGGCAGACCCTCTGCGGGGTCTCTCTGCGTTGTCTCCTTGCACGGAAGCGGGGGTCTGTCATCCATGTCCAGGGAGAGGAGGTCCCCTTGCAATCGACCCGACAGGTGCAGATCTGGCAGAGGGGGGCTCCTGGGGCGATTCACAGGAGGAACACAAGCTCGCTCCTTTTCCGAGCCCTCGCCCCCAGCTTTGAGTTTGGGATTGCGGCTAACACTGTCAAAACGCGCGCTGGTTTGATCCCCTTCCTGCAGGGCCGGATCCCGGCAAGGCCGGCTGGGCGGCGCGGCGAAGGCGGGCTCCGCGCGGGGTCCCACCGCGGCCGGGCCGCTGGAGTGGAACTCCGGCGCCCCCTACAGGCCGCACGGGGTAAGCGCGCCACCACGGCTGCCCGGCCAGGCGACGGCTTCACGCCCGCATCAGCCGGTGATTTACGCGTCCTGATTTGTGTTGCTGAGTTTAAGAGAGTTTTATTTATGGAGGCCGGAAAGTCTCTGATAGATGAAAGGGGACAACATTTCTCTCTCTCTGGTGCTCACGCGGTTGTGCAGTCGCCGGGCCCAGGCTTGGAGGGTGCTCCGCGGGGTGGCTGGACCCCGCGAAGCACCCTGCCCTCCCCCCACAAAGGGAGCTGTACGCAGGGCCCGGGTGGGACCTCACCTCTCAGCCCCAGGCCGGGGCTGACACTCTTTCAACAGTTCCGAGGAAACAGACGTTGAGAAGTCACTGGCAGGGGGACGGAGCGGCGATGCAGGCTGTTCTCACCCACGAGCTGAGCTTTGCTTTGTGTCAGGGAGGCTGGACGCCAGGCTCCCCCTGATGAGAGTGAGGAGGGGATCATGCAAAGGCTGTTCTCGTACATAAACACACACACGCACACGCACACACGCACATGCACAGGCACACGCACATATATGCTCTAGTTTATATGCCAAAGCCTGAAGCTCCCGTTGTTAGCCTGGCTTGTCAGCTCTCCGAGCAGGGCAGGCGGTGCTGGGCAGCTGTAAGGGTGTGAGGCTGGGCGTCCTCTGTCTGGAGGAGGCTCCTGTGAGCAGAGAGGCCTCTCCAGGCCAGGCCCAAACACGGAGACACATGGAAATGCCACACTGAAATGCGAGGAAAATCTGACTTGCCCTTTTCAGTCTGTTGTGTCTCTTTTCGGACGTTGAAAGGACATAGCTCTGTTGGCCTCCTCCTTCCCATCTCTACCTGTCAGGATAAACTGGCTCTGTGTGTGTTAAATAAACTGGCTGGTGACTCCACTGCCATGGCGATGCTTAGGGTGGCCATTCTGATGGGGACACAGGCTCCCACCAAATCCATCAGCCATGTGTGTGCAGCTGGCTCTCTGGCCAGCACCAAGCCTGGGTCTCTACCCTGACCACCCAGGACCTAGTGCACCATCCCGAGAGCAACTTTCAGGTAGTCACGCAGCCATCAGCTGTGCCTGTGGTCATCGCTTTGGACGGTGCCTGCATCTTGTCCTTCAGGGACAGGGTTCTGTCCGTGGACATAAGGAGAACAGGACTTCGGCTTCCAACTGGAGATACTTACAACTGTCCTGAAGCCACGTGATCACCTCTTTTTCATGGGCACACTTGGCCAATGCCGTCCCTGAGACGGCTTCCCAACTCTTTCAAGCATTCTCAGAGCTACTCCGTGACAAGTTCCAATGTGTAGAAAACAGTGCTCAGTGACGCTTCAGAGTGTGTTTTCCATCCTGGCTGTGTTTTGCCTGCATTTCAAAAACTCAGTTCAAATAGCACCGTAGCATAACCCCTGAATCTGGGGGGTACTAAGTACTTACGGTACTACCAACGGCCCACGTAGCAAATGGTTTTCTTGCATAATTACAAGGAATTACTATGTGATTTTTATTTTTTAAAATAAAAATAGCATCGACTCATTGGAGAAAGAAAACTAACCAGGGGAGTTAGATTAAATATAAAACAAAGGATCAATGTTGTCCTTTGAACCTCCCGTCTTGTTTCTGAGAGGACACCAATGGTAATGCCTTGCTTATATTGTTTGAACTGTAACTTTTGAGGAAGCTTCCAGAAGCCCCATCAGGACTGAACTTAGCAGATGTTAACAGTGCTGGGTTGATTCTCTACCCAAGGTGCAAAAATCCTCCAGGAAAAAGCAATGGCACGGCCCTGAGCAGGGCATTTCTGGTATTTCCTGCAGAGCATCATCATAATCTCTGTATCTTTATATCTGCAATCAGGAAAGAGAAGCATGGTCCATATGTGAATTGATCGCCCACACATCTTCCCACCCAAAGTTTGATTTTTCTTCACCTATTTTTTTTGGACAAAGAAAAAGCAGAAACTATATGCAGAAGCACTGACTAATTTGTATGAGAATATATGAAATTAAACGTCTATATGCGAACATCTTGTAAAATGCTATAAAACACAATATATAAAACACAATATAAAGCAAAAATATATTTTCCACAAATAGATTATGCCCCCGAAGAATGTTCGGATTCAAAATGCAAAGAGAGCTAAATAAAGTGTTTTATGGGAGCTGCAGGAGGGTTTTAAGAATGCTTCTTAGTAGGCAGGGAATCCTATTTTGCAGAGCTATAAAAGTTGCTTTCTTTTTTAACCTCAGAGAAGTTCTAAAAAATCCTTCCAGATTCTTGAACCTGCTGAGAATCTGCAAAAGTCCAAATACACGTTAAATTGCCCTTGTGGTGCATCCATTTTTAAGAGTTTATGATGGAACGCACTCAGGAGACAAATAATGCCTATGCTGTGATTCATGTAGGTAAATAAATAACTTAAAATACAAACAACAAGATGTATTGGAACACGAACTGAGGTAGTTCTGACTCCTGTAGCTATTGCAGAAAATAACGCTTGCCGTACCTTGCATGTTAAAAATGTTCCACATTATTTTAGAAAAGGAAAACAGCCCATGCGAGCCTTCTTTATTTAAACACTGACAACAGGAAGAGGGCATCTGAGCAAGGCTACGAAGGGTGTCACACGACACATGAAGGCAGAACTGGAATCGAGGCCTAGAGAACCTGCGGCCAGAGAAAGGCCGTGCGTAGGACTCAGGTGAAGAGAATGTTTATTGATTCTTAGGATTTTTCTTAAAAGTATCTCAAAATGCTTTATACAGACTGTAATACTGATCGCTGCTATACTTGGAGAGTCAAAAGGCAAGAACATACTGATGTCCTCCTTTTATAGACAGAACACCGAAGCAAAAATAAGAACGCTTCTGTTCATCAGATGATTCTATTAAGAGAGCAAAAAGGCAAGACAAAGAGCAGGGCGAGGTGTTGGAAATTCGTATATTTGATAGAGGTTTCACATAAAACTCCTTAATGTTAGTAAAACAGAGACAGAACACCTAATTCCAAATGGATAAGACTTAAATGATCATGGCTGCCAAGAAGCCTTCTAAACGGAGACTAAATGTATGAAAAGACACAATCTCACTAGTCGTTAGGAAAATGCAAATTGAAATTATGAAGATATACCACTGCATAACCAGCACAATGTGTAAAAGCAAATAAATAAGCAAGTGTTTGCGAACATGCGGTGTGGCCAGGACTCCACTCATGTTTTTAAACTGCTAGTGGGAGCGGAAACCGGCACACCACTTGGGACAATTGTACGATCCTGTCTACAAATGCGGAATATACGTGACCTACGACCCGGCCACCCCCTTCCTTGGTATGCGCCTGACAAACGTGTGTACAGATGTGCACCATCAAAAAGCCGTGTGTAAGAGGGTTCATAGCCACAGCACTATGTTGGTGAGCCCCCCAACTGGAAGCAACCGAAATGTCCCTCAACAAGACAGCACATTAACACGGTGTGGTGCTCCTGTCCCGTGGACTGCTACGCGGTGCTGAGAATGAGCCAGCATCTGCCATTTGAAATGAGAAGAATTTCACAAATTGAGGGAGCAAATCCAGACACAGAAATGCTTCATTCTGACAAAGGCGCCTAGTCTGGTGACCGGAAGCCAGAGGAGTGGAGAGCGTGGGGGTGACAGCAAACACAGGGGCCGTCACAGAGCACAGGTCACCGCTGCCCATGGCCATCCTGACAGTGGACGCAGCCACGCGGGTCTGTGGACTTGGTGAACGCACACTGAGCCGATGCCCACGACGTGTGTAGGAAGAACACACGTGGGCTCTTACGCAGTGCCCCTGCCCCCAGGTACGACCCCACAGCCATGCTGGTCGGTCTCCAGGTGACTCAGCGCCAGTCCTCTGCTCCATGAGACACAGAGACTTCAGGAAATTCTTCACCGGAAAACACTGGGAGAACCCAGTAATTTTGCTATTTGAGAACGTCTGTTCTATAGAAGCCCTAATTGGGGAAGGACGGCGACGTGGCACGCAAGACTTGATGTAGTGAGAGGTGTGACTCACTGGCAGTCTGGAAACCAGGTTCTCTATGAAGCAGAATATTCTAAATTGCATTCTCTTTGTGTCTGGCTGCCGCAGAGTGACTGGAAAGACCACCGTGTGACGCAGTCACGGCTGACTGTTCCTGAAACCTGGGCCAGCTGCTCGCCTCTGTGCACCCGGAGTTAGGGGCTTGGCCACGTCAGTGCTTCACATTCAGTGGGTGCAGAGTGCTGAACAGAGGAAGGGCAGAGGAAAGACAGTCAAGCTTTTGTCGCTTGCAATATCGAATTACTGAGGGTCATTGTACAGGATACTGGAAAGAAAAGACAAGTAGCAACGCTGATGGCCAGTAAAGGAGAACAGCCCTCTTGCACTTCCACTCTCGCGCCGGGCTTTGGGGTGTGTCTCTGCTTGTTTTGTTGAATCGTCTTTCTCCCACTAGGGGCTCCTCTAGGAGAAGGAGGTGCTATCTGTTTGGTCTGTCGCTGTATCAACACCATCTCCCAGTGCCAGCCTCCTAGATGCCCTCAGTAAATACCCATCGAGTAGGTGGAAGGATAAAGCACTAAGGAAACTAGTCTTTCCCGCTTCTGGATGGAAATAGCCTCGGTTGCCACGTGTTGAGGAAAAGATGCGTGTGTCACGACTGTGGCAAAAACAGTTTGTTCTTCTCTATTTGCAGCTATGTTCCTTTTGCCTACAACTTCTTTTTAGTGTGATTTAGCTACCTCCAAAAGTATTATTTTCTTTTCTCTTGGCTCGTGCGAGATTCGGGATTTTTCTTGAGCAAGGGCAGATCGTGGGGGACCGCCGGGCGCAGAGTGGAGCCGTCAGCTCCGGTGGGCATGGCCTCGCGTGGGCCGGAGCAAGCGTAGAAGAGACGTGAACTTGCCAGGGGTAAGGACGTCCAGCTGCATGGGTTGTCACCGCAGAAGGCTGTGGCACAGCGAATTCGTTCACTGCTGTCTTTCCTCAATGCTCCTAACCTTTGCAACTCGAAGCTACCACATTTTGGAACTCGCCAAGCTGACGCTAATAGGTGCTTGTTGTTCGGACGGCGTCTAACAGGGCCTTTCGGATTGATTAACTTTTGAGTCAGGCAAATAACGATTTTGATTCTTTCCGTTGAATTGATGTGTTTTTGGCAGGATTAGAGATGCTGTTTAACTGCCGTGCCTGGAGAGCTGAGTCTGTGTCAGGCATCTTGCTAGAGATTTTTGTGTTTTTTCTCTCGTTAAGTTTAACTGGAGGGATTGACAGGAGAGAGATGATGTTATTACTCTCTGGCCAGTGTACAAGTTAGGGTTATATTAAGATGTAAGTAGTTGGGGGTGGAACAAATTAAGGTGATTAAAATAAGAAGGAATTTTTCCCTTCCCTGTTTGAAAAGTCTGGGGCTGTTAGCTCACGACTGCTGAGGTCCTCTTTGGTGTATGTGACCCGGGCTTTGCCTTGAGGACACTCACGGTCGCCGAGGGCTGACGAATTCCAGCCATTAAAGTTGCACACGTCACTGTCTTACGGTCCGTTATCAGAATTGGCTCTCGTGGCCCCGTCTACTTGTGAGGGATGCTGGGAAACGTGGGAGTCATGTGACCAGCTAAACACCAGGGGGTAAAATAATTACTAAGAACAGAGAAAAAATGGATATTGGCAGGTAGTTAGAAGTCTCTGCCACAACACACAATCATTTTACAATCTCACATGAACACAGAAGTCAAGTAATTAAAGACCGCACCACCGTAGATTCTCCTGTTGACTACGTCTGTGACACCGACACATTTCAGACATTCACTGTAAGTACCTGTTGCTGTAGTACCCAATTCTCTGGTTGGAATTCTGTCAACAGAGCCATTTTGTAGTCTCAGGGTTTTCCCTCATTGCAAGAATTGCACTGAAAGAGCAGTTTTGAGCATATTTCCAACTTATGGGGGCTGTGTGAGAGGTAAAATCAAACTGAAAACATAATAACTTCAAAAAAGAAAGAAAAAACTGATGTTTTAACAAATTGGAAAAGCCTTCCACTAATTTTTTGGATGAGAAATGGCCCTAACATTCCACTCTGTGTAGTGATCAGAGGAGAGACAATTTCTGACTATTGAAAGATATTTTCCTGTCATTCTCTAGGTTTACTATTACTCAGTCTTATTTGTCAGTTCTAAACTCACCCAGGAATTGTGTCAAAGACACCCACCATTTTCATGCACATCTTAAATTCTATGGAACCAGCTACTCCCTGGATCTATGGACCGAGCCGAGCCAGCAGTAACTCACAGAGACAGCAAACCTCAACCATGAACAGAGAACTTTCTTCATTGCCCCATGTTGAGGTTTCATGAAGCAAGATAAATTGAGTTTCTTATCAACAAAGAATTATTATCTCTAACATGTCATCTTTTTAAAATCAATTATCTTTCATTTTTTATCCTCATTACTCAGTTTATAATTGCATAACAAAAGTGAAAAAAAAAACACAAAATAAAATTTATAAAACCCAAAGATTCCGTGAGAGCCTTGCTCTGTCTGAAACGTCAGGACACTACTGAGCGATAGACCCAGCATCAGAAACTGTGACACAAAGCACCGAAAAAAGCAAAACAGAACATTTAAAAAAACATGTAAGGCTGGGATTTCTGGAACTTTAATAGCTTTCCACTTAAATTTTTGGCTATCATGCACTTTAGCTAAGAGGGAAAAAAATGAGCTTTACAGCATTCAACTTGCTTTATAACATATTACATAATGGCGTAAGCTCATAAAGAAGGTTGTGTGCCCTGCTGTAAAACTTATTAGGTCACCAATATTTCTGGGTTCATATTAAGAAATTAGAAATAATGGTCCAGATTAGAGTTACCAGAATTATTAAAAATGCTTTGAATTGAATCAGTCATTCCCAAGGATATACTAATGAATTTGTAGCCTTAAAAAAGAAAAAAAAAAGTTTCATTTATGAATTCACCTGAGGTGAAAGAAGTCATGTTAACATTCTGAGTTTTATGTGGACTTTCCATGGGCTGAAGCTCTCCCCACCGCACCCCTGCCCTATATAGCTCACCTTAATTTCCATTTTGTAGGCCCCAATGTGAGGATAATTTTTTAAAAATGAGACTTTTAGTCTGAAATTATAATAATGATTAAGTATCCTCCTTCAAACGTGATTTAAGTTTAAAATGTTTAAACTGCGTGAAGTAGTTTCAGGTCCAACACATTATCCCCGTTGCTCTTTTTCTTTCATGGCTCACTCAGCCTCCTGGTTCTCTGCCTGCTCTGTCTGAGAATCATCCCCCGGTTGGGACGCTAGCGATGGCGTCTGTCGATATGGGGGCCACTCACCTCTGCCCCATGCCGCCAGCTTGCGCTGAAATGCTCTCAGGTCTGTGCCTGGCATCTCCAGCTAGAGTGCACTTCTTGAGGTTGGAAACTGCGTAACACAGCATAGAACTTGTACAGAATAGAGGCTCAAATACTGTTTCTACTAAAAGTGGGAGAAAAGGAAGCAAAGACAAAAGAGTAATGCCGTTGTTTGTACCGAATGTTGTTTCAACTATTTGTCAGGGCCCCTTTGAAAGCCAGAGTTAAAGAGACAAATGATTGAAACTTTACCCAGAATGTGATTTGTTTGCCCTGCTTTTAAAAATGAATGAGTATTCTGACTACACAAAGTGAATCTCCTTGATTTTCCGGGTAGAGTGGCAGAATGCAGGTGGCATTAACGTGTGTATTAGTCTTAAATCTCTTGGGAAGATAATGGTCCTTTATCACTACAAAATCCTCATCCACCCATCTATTTGCCATTTATCCATCCACCCATCCATCCATCCGTCATCCAACTCTTAATCATCCATCCATCACTCATCTACCATCCGACTAGCCAGATATTAATAGCATACAAGCCTTAGCTGACCACCGACTACTGATGCACCAGTGGGCACTGTATCGACATTGGCATATTTGATATTGTCTTTGCCTTCTGGGAACTCACCATGGGGACATAGGCAAGACAGACAACGACAGAAAGGGATGAGCTATAGTATACGATGACGTAAGATTCTGTGGCAATCTGGTTTCCCAAAAAATCTCTGGGGTAGTCAAGTCCACGTAACCTCCTTGAGAAATGAATGAGGTGCAACCCAGTACTTAATGACTTTCCATTTATATTCGACTTAACTTATAACAGATACAGGGGCTATGTCAAAGAAAAGTCATGTTGATCTGCAAGATGTACCTTATCTGACATATTGTCGGGCAATCTTAGGGGAGAACTACATCAAATTGGGTGATCAGAGAATTATGACTTCAGGGGATGGTCAACCCAAATAAACCCCAAACCCAAGGAGGAACAGGGAGAAAACCTACATATCTCAACTTTGTCCTATGTTGGAGGAGGAACAAAATCTCCTTTAAGAATTGGCGTCTTCTGCTGGCAAGCACATAAGGTTTTTAGGTGAAATTCACAACTGCCAGTGAAGTCCAAAAATCCTCAGGAAGAGAATTTGTCTTAAAGTGGTTCAGAGCTGATGGAGCTCCCAGATTACAAGGAGCAGCAAATGCCAATCCACTTCAGAAGACTCCAACCTCTGTTCTGGCCTACCTTGATTACACAACACCATTGATAGAAAGATGCTTGTCAATTTCTGAGAAGATAAAATGCAAAAGTAAGTAATCACCCTAGAATCTATATTAACAAGTATATAGTCACATGAATTGCATGTGTATATTCAAAATGTCTATCTCTTATTGCCATAACTGGACATGCAGCTCACAGTGACTGGCCATGTGTATACATAGGGCTATGATGTGGGTAAATTCTGGTGCAGCTGTTACTGAGCATTTTATTAACCATACACCTAGTAAGAAAGGTGTTATGGCTCTCTTCTCATTGGGCTTTAGAATCTCCTTCTTACCATCAGTCATATATGTGAACAGACTGTGGACACGACCCTGTTCATACGCATAGATTTCTATAGCTGGCAGATAAGTTTAGAACATCATCTTACAAGCGGCGAGATTCCTCCATTTCATGTTTGCCAAACAAGAGAATTTTGATGACTAACAAAAGTATATGAGGATTGATGTATATTGTCCTTATCTATGAGAATGAGTCTTTTCTATGAAATGTGTTTTTTGTTTTTCTTTAGTTTTTATCAGATTTTGGATTAAGCCATTCTAATTTCTTTGATAGAATTTTTGAAAAGTCTCACTTTTGCAAGGCTGCTTTAGAGATAAAGTCTAAGTGACATGAACAATCATTTTCAAGAGTGAAATTAACTTTTATAGCCACGATAAGCAAGTCTTAGAGCTAATTACATAAACCAGCACCGGTAAAAGTTCCAAGAGGCAGATGAGGACAGCTATATTTGCAGGAATTCACATCACCGATCCTCGGGTGCAGGGCCATGTGACCAGAGCGTGGGAAGTGGTCCCGCCACATGGAGGAAATGCCCTCTGAACCTCAGCTCCATATCGGTGCAGCATTGTTTGGTGGATATTTGCAGAGCTTGTCCTCTCTGTCAGGCCCCAGTCTCAGTGCTGGTGGAAAAGTGAAGGGTGGAGGTCTTCTCCCACGGATGCCAAATTCTGGGAGTTCCAGTCCTGGATGTGTCATTCTTGCAGGGATTTTGAGTATTCATATCATTAGACCTACAGCAGCTCCCAGGTAATGAAAGTAGCCACCAATACTATTGGGATAAAAAATGGATCCCTAAGAAAATTTTTCCCAAGCTACACATCCGATAAAGGGCTGATAACTAGAAGCTATTAGAACTCAGGAAAATCAGCAAGAAAAAAATCAAACAACACTATCAAAAATGGGCAGAAATTTTCCAAAAGAAGACAGAACAATGGCCAACAAACATATGAAAAAATGCTCAACATCTCTAATCATCAGGAAAATGCAAATCAAAACCACAATGAGATATCACTTATCTCTAGTGAGAATGGCCTTTATCGAAAAGTCCCAAAACAATAAATGTTGGCATGGATGTGGAAAGATAGGAACACTCATACATTGCTGGTGGGACTGAAAACTAGTTCAACCTCTGTGGAAAGCAATATGGAGATATCTTAAAGCGATACAAGTAGATCTACCGTTTTATCCAGCAATCCTATTACTGGACATCTACCCAAAAGAACAAAAGACATTCTATAAAAAAGACATTTGCACTAAAATGTTTATAGCAGCACAATTCACAATTGCAAAGATGTGGAAACAACCCAAGTGCCCATCAATACATGAGTGGATTAATAAAATGTGGTATATGTATACCATGGAGTACTATTCAGCTACAAGAAACAATGGTGATATACCACCTCTTGTATTTTCCTGGATAGAGCTGGAACCCGTTCTACTAAGTGAAGTATCCCAAGA
>CAUYRT010097391.1:0-19660 GCA_963574885.1 Lepilemur ruficaudatus
TCCTCATCTTCCTCCTCTTCATCTTCTTCCTCCTTTCTCACCTCCTTATCCTTATTCTCTGTTTCTCCTAAGAGAGAAATCCAGGAGACGGCTAATTACATGACTCTAAATTTGAGGGAAGGTCCACATTGGAGTCGCAGACAGGGAAATTATCAGCTTATTGATATTGATTGTAATAAAAAAGTATTAAAATAGGGGAAGTCATACCAGAAAGCTCTGTATAATCAGAAGAGAATAGTTGAGCACAGACATCCTGGTTAACACTGATGCAAAGAGTGAGAGGAAATAAGAAGCCCAGAAGAATTGTAACCTCAGTGGACGCTTCTCCCCCATGCTGCATCTAGGCTGTAGCATGCCTAGAGGAATGAAGCGTGCCTGATGGGTGACCCTTGAGCCAGCCAGTGCACTAAAGTCAACAGAATATGGAACCAAATAACCAGAGTAAGGAGTGCAGAACAAATTAAGCAACTAGCATTGCCTAGTTTTTTTTTTTTTTTATTCATTGCAGGAAATTATGGGGGGGTACAACCATTTTGGTTACATATTATGACTTTGCCACACCCAAACCATGATTTGAGACGTGCCCTTTCCCCCCTACAATGGTCACTGGGTCCATTAGTTGTGAGTTTACCCACCCGCAACCCCCTGACCCCCAAAGAATATTACTACTGTGTGAGCACCTTAGTGGTGATTGGTCAGTGCCAGTTTGATGGCGGGTACATGTGGTGCCTGTTCTTCTCTTCCTGTGATACCTCACTTCGGAGGATGCGCTCAAGCTGTATCCAGGAAAATATAAGAGGCACTGGGTCACTGTTGTTTCTTATTATTGAGTAGTATCCCAGTGTATACACATAGCATATTTTAGTAATCCACTCATGGATTGACAGGCACTTGGATTGTTTCCACCTCCTTGCATAGTGAATTGTGCTGCCATGAACATTCGAGTGCAGATGTCTTTATTATAGAATGAACTTTTGTTCCTTTGGGTAAATGCCTAATAGTGCTATTGCTGGATCAAATGGTAGTTCCACCTGTAGCTCTTTGAGGTATCTCCAAATTTTTTGCCATGGAGGTTTGCCTAGCTTTTTGTGGCAGAAAGAACTTAACAACCAAGGACCTGGCACTTTCTCTCCGCATAGCCCAATCAGATTATGCCCCGGCATTTTCCGATCTCCTTCATCATTATTCTCTGCCCATAAAACCTTCCCCCAGGCCCAGCTTGAGAGACAGATTTGAGGGTCGCCTCCTGTCTCCTCACCAGGTGACCTTGCGATACAGCTTTTTCTCTGCTCCAAGGCTGGAGCCGTAGTCCAGGCTTCGATAAATGTCACGCAGTCATCCCATTGATTGATGACTATTTTGGCAACACAAATGGGACTAAAGCCTGCTGAGCCGCTGTGGCCCCTCAGTGGGGTTTGTCTAGAGATTTGCATGCAGGGTCCCCACTTCTTCACTGCAGCCCTTCAGAATCCTTGGTGCAATCTTCGCCTTTGAGTAAATAAGCTATTTCTGAATCAGATGTCTTTGGGATGAATATTCACTAATCTGCACTTGCATCTTAGCTTGTCTTCGGTCTCATCAGAAGGCTTGGGGCTTAGAAGCCCAGCCTCGCCAAGGATTGTGAGTTTGAGTCCCACTCTAGAGGGATCCTGATTGGGTTAGAGTCCCTTCTGATGGCAGAAGTAGCAACCTGAGTGCCAGGAAGAAGAAACTTATTACAGAGAAATAGGATTTTGAGATCGCAGTCAAGTCAAACGAATTGCAAACACAGCCTGCTTAAGAAACCAAAGATAGGCCGGGCACAGTGGCTCACGCCTGTAATCCTAGCCCTCTGGGAGGCTGAGGCGGGTGGATCACTCAAGGTCAGGAGTTCAAAACCAGTCTGAGCAAAAGCGAGACCCCGTCTCTACTATAAATAGAAAGAAATTAGCTGGACAACTGAAAATATATATATAAAAAATTAGCCGGGCATGGTGGCGCATGCCTGTAGTCCCAGCTACTCGGGAGACTGAGGCAGGAAGATCGCTTGAGCCCAGGAGTGTGAGGTTGCTGTGAGCTAGGCTGACACCACGGCACTCTAGACAGGGCAACAGAGTGAGAGCCTGTCTCAAAAAAAATAAAAAAATCAAACTGGAGAATGTCAAACCAGAAGCCCTAAAGTGGCAATGAAGACAGAAGTGTAGCTCAGAAAATGTAAGAGAGAAGGTCCCTGCCTTCAAGGATTATATATATATATCCAATCTATTGAGGCATTTCAAAACATACCTGAGCACAGCTGAAGCTCAAGCTGGAGTCTTTGTTATATACTTAATGTCTTTTCAGGTTGGTGTTTTTTTTCCTTTAATAAACCCAATGATCAGAGAGCTATAAAAGTAAATAGGAAGCCAGAGAGTAACCAGGTAGCTAGTGCCATGTTTCATAATTGGCCAGTTGATTGAAGACCTGTCTTGAGTGAATAACTGGAGGAAATGGCCAGGTAGGAATAGTGTTTTCCAAAGGTTTGACTAAGGGGAAGCTGTATGTTCCCATTGTCTAGCAGGATGTCTAATATCTGCCAATCATTACACATGAATCCATAAGGGAGGTTGTTCAGCCAGTTCAGGACACCTGTGTGATGATATTCTACTTCCTTCAAACAGAGTCCACCGGCTCTATAGGAAGCCATTTCCAAATCAGTGCTTCTCTTTCATCTTCCCGATTTTATTCCTTGTTCCTTAAAGTTGAATAAGTGCTTGCTAAATGGGTAAAATTTTCCAAAATATCCACTAAGCTGAGAATTCAAATAACTGCCAGATTCCAACTGTAAATAGAAAAGGTGGTTAAGAAAGGACATCTTAACAGTGGACAGCAGAGATATGTAATCAGAGTTGGGAATATAGATACAGAAATAGGCAAGACTGCCAAAAAAGAATCTTCCAGGCACCCTTGTAATCTACTTAGGTATTTCAGTGTTTGACCTTGAAGCAAATTCTGGCAAGTTGGATGGCATAATTACCTAGAATATCATAGTAGATAAATCCATTAGCCTGGTGACCCTCACTTGGCATTTTCAAAGAAATTTACGGCTGGTACTGATAAGGTTGTGAACACTGAAAGTTGCCCGGCTGATGAAAATCCTGTTTGAAAAAAAAAAAATCCAGGCAGATTTCACATAAGGGCTTCACCAAACACAGCAAACACCCTTATTATTAAAATGTATACCTTCTTAAAATATGCATTAAGGTCAGAGGATATCACAGGCATTATAAACTCTATTCTACCTTTGAAAATTTTTTTTTCTGAGCAATGTTTTAAGACCTACTATGTGATGCCATTATTCTAGGTGGAGGAGGAACACAAAAATAAGTAAGAGAGTCTCTCCTCTTTTATAACAGATAAGACAGGCAAATAACTAAAGCAGAGTAAGTAAGGGCTAAATAGAGATACAGGTGCTCTACTGGGAGAGCTCAGAGAAAGAAGTGATTGATTCTGATCAACAAGGATTAAGGGAGGCTTAATGGAGGTGACAATTGACTCATAGCAATCAAATTAAGTCACACCCTTTGTAGAATCAAACCAGAATCCACATTCTTTAGCTGGATTATTATTATTATTCTCAATGGAAAACCTGTCCAGAGATTATCCATCCTACAATGGGAGAAATGTTATTAATGAAACAAAAAAGCTTTCAGCCATGTCATCACAAATCACACAACCTAAAATGCTATCAGCAAGTAAAATCTATTTCCATGGGAATTGCTACATGTTACAAAAGTATGACATATTTAATTCAAGAAGAATGATATGATGACTGTTAGTTATAGAAAAATAACATTTTGAACACTGCCTAAATTAGCAGGAGGACATAAATATTCCATCATTAGAAAGATGTACCATAGAGTAGAACAGGAGTAATTTGCTTGGCTCAAACATGACTGAGATACACTTTTCTCCCAAGACTACCAATTATTTTGCTCTTATTCCATAACTACCTAGTAGCTTTTTGATTATTACTGTTATTATGTATCCTAATCCCAGAAAGAAAATATATTAAAGATAGCACCAATCTGTGAGCCCCTTGAGGAGAGGGAATATATGCTAGTTAGCATAGATCAATGTGTCAGTGTTGTATGACCCCTTAAATAAACTGGCAAAATTGCAAATTCACAAAATTGTCAAAATCACAATTTTAAGTACCAGCAAAATAGAATCAATTCTTGTCATCTAACTCTTATACATCCTACCAGACTTGCACATTTATTTACCCCTTGTATCCTTATTTTCCAAAATAAAAGAAAACCAGCAGAAAATTATGGAAAAATCCACAGAGTAATATGATATATACCATGGGTCTATGTTCTCAGTTGACGATAAGTATTTGATATTAGAGTGAAGTGGAGGGTTATATGGTCAAGAACGTATTTAAAATTGTAAACAAATCATATTAGGAATATTTTAATAATAAGCATGATGACGTAATGTAGAATATTTTTCAAGTATGTGTCAAAGCTAGGGCACAAATGAATTTAGGGAAAGTAAATCTAATGAAAAAATAATTACATGAGGATAACTTGATTCAATTAAAATTATTTTAAAGCCTTTTTGTGGCTCAAATATTTAGAAATACTTCTTGTTTAGTAAAATTTTAATCTATTAATACATTTCAAAACTATTTATTAAACACTTACTCAATAGTAAGTATTGGGTATACAGTGGTAATCAAGACAGGCACTGTCTCTGTCCTTGTGAAGCCAGGGCCAACTTATCCATTAGGCATAGTAGATAGTGCCTGGCACCCACAATACTTTTTAGGGGCTCATGAAAATGTTTTCAGTTCTTTTAAAGTAAGAATAAAAAAATGAATATAATCCAGGTTCTATTGTATTAGTCATTATACCAATGCAGTCATAAAATACAACTTTAATATTTTTTTATGGAGGAAGGGAGCCACAGAGGCAAAAGTGGCTAGCACTCAGAAAAGTCATGATGCAGGCCATTTGGAGTTTACATTCCTTTGTGAAGAGGCTGGCAAACAATTAAATAAAATATAATAAACTATAAAAAGTGCTGAAATAAGGTTAAATGCACTATGCTATGGGAATCCATCTTGAGGAGTCAGGGAAAACTTCTCAAAAGCCTTAGCCAACACATGAAAGATGAAAGGAGTAGGAGAGAAAATGCACTGATCAAAGATATGGGACGCACAGATCTGAAAGAAAAGGACTTCATGACAGGTGGGAACTATGCCAAGTACCTCTGTAGGCTTACACAAGCGGTTCTCAACCCACAGTGATTTTACCTACCAGATGACATTTGGCAGTGTCTGAAGACATTTTTGGTTGTTGCAACAGGAAAGGGATGCTACCGGCATCTATCTAGTGAGAAAAGGCCAGGGATGTTGCTAAACATCCTACAATGTACAGAATTGCTGCCTACAACCAAAAATCATCCTGCCCAAAATGTCAGCAATGCCAAGGTTGAGAAACCCTGCTTTAGAGTATTATAGTTGGAGATTTTTAATTTTTAGTCTTTGCTATATTGATAGCCAGATATAGTATCTTGGTGTTTAAATTAACATTGCCTTGATTACTAGTGAGCTTGAACATTTAAATATATTTATAAGGTATCGTATTTCTTCTGTTGTTATGTTTTCTGTTCGTGTCCTCTGGAGATATTTCAACTTGTTATTGATCTTTTGCTTAGTGACCTAGAAGAACTCTTTATATATTACAGATAGAAAACTTATGTGTCTTATATGTTGCAAATATTTGCCCCACTTTATCATTTTCCTTATTATTTTCTTTTTCTTTCTGTGAAGTTTCTTTTTATGTAGTCAAGTCTATTTTTCCATCTTTCATGCTTCTACCTTTATATTACAAAAGCCATTTTCAATCCAAATTTCATGAACTGATTATTTCACTACAATGTGATAAACAGTGTAGTAGAAAGATGTACCATACTGTTGGTATGTCTGCCCCCTACCAACACAAAATGTGATATTTCTTGTACCTCAGCAAACCTGAGGCACAAAAAAAGTGGTCAATTAAAATGAGCAGAAGGGGCAGGATTGATTTATTTTTATTGTCCTATGTAGGCTAAGTGCCTAGAAAAGTGCCTGCCACATAATAGGCTCCCAATTAATATTTATCAAAGTTGAATGCATAAATAAATGGTATCTAATTGGTCATATAATTGAAGTTTATAGAGTAGCATAAAATATTTATATCTGCAAATGTTCTTTGTGGAATTGGATAATAAGTAGAAGAAATCATATACTTTTGCACTACTCCTGGTAATACTCATTCAAAACAATGTCTCAGTCTAGAGCTTCTAGGCCTCAAAGTCATCCTAGGAGTATACATTACATCAAGATTAGGGCTGGTCCATATGACCTTGTCAACATCTATGCATCTCTAGATCCTGCTCTCAATCCAAATTGACTTTTGTTTTTGTTTTGAAAGGGTTATTACTCCTTCCTCCAGCTACACACACACACACACACACACACACACACACACATATAAATTTTAAGTAAAAAGTGAGATTTCCTCTGGCCCTCATCCTAGTTCCCAGAGATTTGATGTATCTTTCTATTTTTAAAAATGTATTTCTTATAAGCATGAATTTGTTTCAGATTGCTAAGGTGCGAGAAACATCACAATTTTTTTCTTTCTCATTTTCAAATCAGATCCCATTCCCAGCTCGTAGGGCATTCACTATCAGTCATTATTGGAGCTTCCTCTCCCATCAGATCCTATAGCAATCTCAGAGCTTAGTAAATTACAGGAAAATGAGGAAGAACAGGCTAATCCTTAATATCCGGCCATCACCATCATTACTGGTGTTTCTGCTACCCAACAATGCACTGAATTCTGGTTCTCTGCCTTCTACAAGGTACTGTCGCTGTGTATCAAGTATACTATCAGAAAGCAGGATGACAAATGTTTTCCCCATGCCTCCAATGGCTCCAGCATTTGCCCCAGGTGATCCTCACTGTTTCTCTCAAGGCAAGGCCGTAGATCTTTTTGATCAGGCTCCAGAAAACACCTCTCGCAACACTGGTACCGCTACCTTCCTGACCACAGTCTCAGGAAACCTCTTTCTCTCCAGCAGTAACCAGTTTGAGGGCGAATAAAAGCCTCTATGCACCCTTGCCCTGTAAGGCAACTCCAGACTTTACCGACAAATTCCTAGACAGGTGTTATTGTTCGTTCATTTTAAGAGTTGTTTTGGTTTGTGTGTTTTTCCTCTAAGGATATTTCTATTAAAGAATGAAAAGAAGAAAGGAAGGAAGGAAGAAAGAAAGGGGAGAAGAGGAAAGAGGCAAGGGGAACAGGGAGGAAACAGAAAGGGAAAGAGGGAAAAAATGAAAGGATGGAAGAAAGTAGCAGCTTTTAACTTTACCTACCCTTCTACCTCCCAACCCCATGAGAGAAACTGATTTCTAGAAATGCATTGGCTTTGGGCCAAGCAAGATGGGTTTAGGACTCCAGAAGTAGTATTCAATTTGAGGAAGATCTTAGTCGAACAGCAATTTAAGATTTGGTTAGAGTGGATTTACACTTAAAATGACAACATCAAGTTACTCCGTATTATTGGAAAACCGTTACAAGTAAGAATGAAACAAAACATGGATTACTTTAGGAAGAGTATACTTTAGAATCCTTTGGCAATAAATGGAAAAAGTTATTTTACGATATCTTTACAAAGCCTTGCTTTTCTGAAACTACTCGGAGTTCCAGTCAACTTTAACATGAACTAAAATATTTTTCCAAGAATGTTCCTACACTAATTTTGCATCAAATTAATTAGTGTAGTTTTTCAACCCTAGAGTATCAGTCCTATGCTATGATCACACTGCCATTTAGACTGCCAACTGTCGATCCATTTCACCAAAAGTTATGACTGGAAAAATTGTAGGAAATGTTCTGCCACCTCAAAGGAGAAAAAGCCACAGTTTGAGGAAACAGAATCAAGTACCTTCTTTACATTAGTTGTCCCATTATAAAGATTGCATAAAAGAAATTATTAAACATTAGATATATAAATAATCAGTCCTTGTGTCTTCCATGGAACCAAAAGAATGTCACCAAACTCACTCACTCTCTCTCTCTTTCTCTCTCTCCCTCTCTCTTTGTCAATATCTCTGAGGAAAAAGTACTTGCCAGCACCCATATGCAATCACAGCAACTTTCTTTTCTCTGTTTAGTGGTGGGACAGAAATAAGGAATGAACTAAGGCTCAAAATGATCTTCTTGAGATCTATTCTTAAGGGTATTTTCTGACTCAGATGAATAGCCCTGCCTGGTCTGTCACTAAACAGTTATAAGTTTTAGTAAGTAAAGTTAATTTTAGCAAGTAAATTCATCACTCTGAATCTTTGTCTCCTCATCTACAAAATGAGATAATAAACTCAACTATCTATATCTTATGGAAGGCTGAGATGATGTATATAACAGTTATTCACAAAATATAAAGCTATGTTTTCATCTATTCAATATTCATTTAGCCAGAAAGTATACTAGGTGTTCAAGATATCTAAATGAACTCAACAGAGTCACTGTTCTCATGGGTCTTATAATACAATGTATTCAGCAATCAACAGACCTTCTTTCAGTACCTAATATTATGGCGGTCACTGTGCTAAGTGAAGGGGTTACGAAGATGAAAGACAGGGACCTTATCCTCAAGAAGCCCACAGTCTGAGCAAGAGGCATGCTCATAAACCAACAACTACAAAATAGCATAGTAAATGCCATGCTAGAGAAGAGCACAAAGGAGGAATGGCTTAAATGCATTTCTGTTCATTTCTAATGTACTCTGCCTGCAATCAGGGGACAATGCCACCATGTCACCAGCACTGACTTGGGCATGCTCTTTTGAACATTCACGTTCCTCATATGTGTGGTTAGATGAGGAAGAAATTAGCATACCTTGTGCTTAATTATCCATTCTTTGATTAAAAAACAGAAATATTTATTAAAATATGTTCAACTCCAATATTAAAGAATGAAGCAGATAGTCATCAGTGGCAAGTTTTTAAAAAGGCATTAACTCCTAAATACAATTTGTTAATCTCTCTCGCTAATAGTTAACAAGCACTGTTTAGGGCAAGTCCGTATTTTTTACATTCTACCCTTCAGGATCAAAATATGTGTTTATTGTTGGAGAAATATCTTAGAGTAGAATTGTACTTATAATTTAATCTTACTTGAAATATTTAAGCAAAATAAATTTAAAATTCCAACTAAAAACACATAAGGATCACCTAAGGAAACTCCTACTCTAAGCACTTAACTGATGTGAGATATTGTTGTACAGGAGCTCTTTTCTTTTAAAATAAAGTAGCAAGTTTTCCCAAGATAACATCCCATGGGAGCTGCAGAATTTATTTTTAAAAGGTATAATTTTTTTCTTTAATATGGTGCTATAATTCTAGCATGGCAATCCCTCTCTCTGGGAAAAAAAAAAAGGCATTCAAGTGGTTGCCATCTGTATAGCCCCATTCCAAATGATAGGAACAAGCTGGTTCAGAGGCTGAATGACAAATATGGTGAATTTCAAACAAATCTAAACCTGTCATTCTTTTCAGCTCCGATGCTCAAGAAATCATTTAAAATATTTGATAACCATGTCATTGCACACCTTGAGAGGTGGTTTGATTTCAGGGATTACAATTACCTGAGAAACATAGAACCATTTGCCTTGCAGAAGCTATTTAGATTTGAAGACCTCTTCATCATGGCCCTGAAACTTCATCTTACATCATCTCCCGACATGAGCTGACTGTATTATGCTTGAAGCTGCACTGAAAGCTGCAGCACTCCTATCACTGCAGCCTGGTTTTACTGACAAGTTGTGCAGATAGCATCAGTATGATAGGCTGTGACATATACACGAACTTTTGAGAAGAGAGGTTAAATCCTAGAGGGAACAAGGTAGGGGAACAAATGACTTAGCAATAGGAAGGAATCAGTTAGCCAGCAAAGCAGAAGGATGAAACAGGTATTTAGCTCTTGAGGGACACATCCAGCTATGTATCAAGGTCAAGGAAAAGCATGAGATCAATTAGAGCAGATATTTACAGGCACTTAATATTTGATGATGCTGATATTTAAAGAGGAAGGACAAGGACTTCATCTTTTCTGTGCTCCATTAATTTATGAATATTCCACATTTTAAAATAAAGTTTTTCACAGAAATGTCTTTTAATCATCTTTCTTTTTTGAAACGTATTTCTTATTTGATTTGTTTTCAATAATTGAACTATATTAGAGCGCACCATTTAAAATGCTTCTTCACTTAACCCCAAAGTAATTAAATCAGCAATAGGCATGTATTATGAATAACTTTATCAATCAATGTCAGCATTTCAAATGTTTGAAATTGTGCAGTAATATCCAAGATAATGATTTCAGAAATACAGGGGAGGCATCGTGACTCTTAATGTGTATTATGACATTTATGAAATGTTAAGGAGAAAGAAATCAGAAAAAAAAAAAAGGAAAATGAGCTATTAAAGGCATGCATGTCGATTTTATGAAGTGGTTCAAGATTAGCATTTTATTCAGAATGAGCTAATTTTATGATTATTTTACAATCCCAGACCAATAGACCAATCTCCATTTCAGAGATTTCAGGTAACATTTTTCTAATTTAAGGTTTCTCTCTGCTTAAAGTTTACCTATCTGGAAAATAATATTTGTACCAATTACAAGTTTCATCTATTTTTACCTCACTAACTGGTAATAGCCTCAAAAGATTTCTCAGCTTTCTTGTTTCTGTCAAGACTTTTGTTATCAAGGTTTTCAATTGTTCCCTGGGATATGTGGGGATAATTATATCACTGCCTTCAAAATCTGCATTCAATAGCAGTAATTTTATTTCAAGTTTTGAAAGAAGCAAAACACTAATCTTATTAAAATTTCATTGGATATGAGTTTATCAAAAAAATGACTTCAGGGGTCATTTTATTTTTTATTAGAAGCCCAATAGAGTCATTCTAAAATCCAAAATGCATAAATCCCCTTCCAAATTTTCAAATATGTTTGAAATTAAAAAGGTTTTTTATGTCGAATTGTTTTCAACTTTTAAATACTTGCTCAGAAAGTTCTCTACCCTATCTTTTATGTATAGTTACCTATTGTATGTGCAATATATACAACTATACATTGTGTTATTATAAATTTTCAGTTTATAAAGTGTTTTGTTGATCTCTTGCATAATAAAATGAAACTGAGGCTTATATTATTTCATCATCACCCTCTTTTTCCTTCTGTTTCTGTACTCAACAGGAATCATTCATTCAAAAACCATTTTTGCTAAGAAGTATGTAAAGTCTTTGCCCTCAAAGAAAATATACTCTCTAGTAAGTCAAGACACATATCCCATTTAGTAGAAAAAAAAATGATTAAGTGCCAACATGTGTGATACAGCAGGAGTTACAATAGAAATTCAAAAATAGTTAAGATTCATGTTCACTGAAATGTACATAGAATGTTTCACAGAAGTGATAGGACTTGAACTGAGTTGTAAGGGATATTGGACTAAGTTGACATGAGGGGAGAGGGTATGCATAAGGAAAAAAAGAAACCAAAGACCAAGAGACAAAGAATGGAGACTGGCCTAGGTAAGTGGAAAGACCCTGCTGGGCAGTAGGAAAAGATAAAGTGGGAAATAAATTGGGATCTGCTCTTGAAGGAATTCAAATACTAAAGTGGAAAGTTTGGACTTGCTATTTCTTGGCTTGGGCTAAGCTGACAGTGGTAATGGGGTAGAAAGGATGAGTACAAGAGGCCTAAGGAAGGAGGCATCAATAGGGTTTTTATCTATTCATTCCAGCAAGTGTTTGTTGTGTACTGTTTAGTTGGTAGAATATTAGGGGAGATGAAGATTCCTTTTTTTAAAAATTTTTTTTTAGTTTTTTCAATGTTTTTTTCTTTTTTTGCTGGTAACCACACACTGAATAATGGAGTGAAGAGTCTGAGATGACTTCAAGGCTTTGAGATTTCAAAGCACAAAGAAGTGTTTATATAAAGGGATCTTCTGGTCCCTTTAAAAATAAGACTGTAGCCCCCAAAAGGTGCTTGAGCCACATAAGAATTATGAAACAGATGAACCAAATTTGTGTAATTAGTTCCTAAACTGACCTTCAATTCCACTGTATTCTTTTTGTCAGTTTCCAAATCTCCCTTCTTTCTCCAGCTCCTTTTCTCCTTCACCTCTCCAACTCTTCAGACTTCAGGTAGTTACTTTCTTTCTAGATGCTGCTCCCTCTTAGAGGTTCAGACCTTCTTAAGCAAAGCCTAAGACATCTTTCCTTTTCTGGTTTGCACTGGGAAAAAGCTGACTGGGAGAAAAATTAAGAAGTGTGGGAGGGCAAACAATCGAGTTGGGGGGAAGGTGATCAATTTGACTGTGACTATATTGATTTTGCAATGATAGTGGGATTTACTATCATATACATTAGCAGTCCCTAAACTTTTTGGCACCAGGGACAGGTTTCACGGAAGGCAATTTTTCCACGGATGGGGGAGTGGGGGCTGGCAGAGCTCTGGCAGTGATGTGAGCAGTGGGGAGCAGCTGTAAGTACAGATGAAGTTCACTCACCCACTGCTGCTCATCTCCTGCTGTGCTTCCTCCCCGCCCCCATTCCTAAGTTTCAATGGAAGACAATTTTTTCCATGGCTGGGGGCAGGGGAGTGGCAAAGCTCTTCTACAGCCCAGTTCCTAACAGGCCATGGACCAACCAGTACCAGTCCACAGCCCGGGGGTTGGAGACTGCAGATACACATGGTTCCTGATAGTCAGAAATATCAGATTGGAAGTTAAGGCAGGAAACAAGGTTGGAATACAGACTTGGTGAAAATGGTAATTTAAGGCCTCCCAGAGGTACTGAAGAGTGATCCCTTCTCCTTACCCCATAATGTGCATCAGTGGTGAGGAGAGAGGGCTAAGATATAGAGCAATCTTTGTGTTAAATCTTATGTCATTCAATCTTTGCAACAACTTTAATTTCTCATTAAATTTTTTTCTTATTTGATCAAGAACTAGATTTGCATTAAGATTTATATGCATATTTATACAAGACTAATTTCTTGTAAGGTCATATACACATAGACCAATCTTTATTTTCATGACTGACCTAATCCTAAAATTGTCTGATTCTGCTGTCTTTCCTATCGGCATGCGCAGTCTTGCTCTCACAAACAACTGTGATCAGAAAAATTGCATATGTGAAAAAGAAGGCCAGCTTGAAGAAATTTGATCTACAACACACAGATCCTCTACTCAGCTAAAAATAAAGCAAATATGTTAGGGAAAGCATTAAAGAGAAAAAGGCTTGTTATTCTTTGAGAGATATGTTTTGAAACCCTTGGTAACTGTGCCCGGAAAAACAATAGACTCTGGAAAGTAATCTGCCTTTTTATTTTTATATACTAATTATCCACTAAACATACCACAATGTATTAAAGTCCTTTTTTTAAAAAAATATTTTGTTATATACCATCAAACAGAGCCATAAATATAAATTCCAGGGGATGGCAGAACATTCAGTAACTATAAGGCATGGGAGGGAAATCAGAAAGATAGAGGATTCTTATTTACTCTTTTGCATCACTGGATCATAGAATTGAAAGGAATTTGAAAAACAAATTTAGTTGAGTCACCTTTATTTTTTTATTTTTTGAGACAGAGTCTCACTCTGTTGCCCAGGCTAGAGTGCTGTGGCATCAGCCTAGCTCACAGCAACCTCAACCTCCTGGGCTCCACCGATCCTACTGCCTCAGCCTCTCGAGCAGCTGGGACTACAGACATGTGCCACCATGCCCGGCTAATTTTTTCTATATATTTTTAGTTGTCCAATTAATTTCTTTCTATTTTTAGTAGAGACGGGGTCTCGCTCGTGCTCAGGCGGGTGTTGCACTCCGGCGCTGGCGCGAGCCACCCTCCTCAGCCTCCCAGAGTGCTAGGATTACAGGCGTGAGTCACCGTGCCCAGCCGAGTCACCTTTATTTTAAAGAAACAGAATCTCAGAGAGATTGTGAGAAGCTTTAGGTCACAAGCCTAGTATTAACAAATGGTGGAACTCAACCTCAAATCAAGTTCTCCTGACTTCCAGTTAAGTGCTCCACACTGCTTATACCAGTCATTAGATCTTGACTAAATGAATGAATCCAAAATAATTTATTGAGTTTCTACTATGCGCTTACCAGTGTGGTATGTGTTGAAGAGGGAGCTAAAGTGTAAACAAAGGTTTCTAAATTTTAAGACATTGACCCTGTTGCTTTCGACTTTAAAATTTATGTAAGATTAGCACACAGTAGTTAGAAGTAGTTAATAAGGAGTATTAGAATTAACATAGAATCAAGTGTTCAATGGCAGCAGAGTGTTAACTAACAAAGAGAAAAGGATAGATCAGAAGAATTGGATAGAGCAGGAACAGGGAAGAATCTACTGTCTGCTCCAAAGCTACTAGACACAGCTCTGAGGAACCATTCTTTAATAAGGCCATGTGTAGCCACCAATATACCAAGAATTAAAAGATATTCTATATTCACCTTCCTCACAGGGACATATAGAAAAGTTGATGAGAGTTAAAATTTGCTAAGGAATTTTAAATGCCCCCCCAAAAATTAGTTATATTTACCCTTAATGTATAATCATTAAAACTCCTGCCAAAACATTAAACTTTAGTTTCCTCAACTCTAAGATCTTAGATTTTGCTAACATATGATAAATACTATAGTTTCCTTTTTACAGCAAATAGCACATGACTTCAGAAAAAAATATGGAGAAGCTTTGAGCAGAAGTCCTCATCCAGGTAGAAGCATTTAATATCCCAAATTGCTTTAAATGAATAGTTAGCATGAAGAGGCTAAGGTGAAAATGTATACTTAGCAAATGATTTGACATAACCAAATGAGAAAAATAAAAAATAGGCAAGTAGCATTATTGTTTGGTTCTACTCATTTAAAATAAAAATGATTATACTGTAACAGAGGTAAAGGTCTGAAAAAGGGCAAAATGGATTATGAGTTGTCTCTTTAAAACCCCCTACCCTTTTTGGGAATCAAAACCTGCATTCCTGCCTGAGGCCAGTAATCAAAGGGGAAGAAAAATGTTCTTTGTTTTCTAGTATATTAAACCACAAGAGATGGCTCAACAGAATTGTCTCGACAAAGGTCATCCTCACCAGAGATAAGGTCTACCAAAATCACCAACTATAGTTGAACAATAGCCCAAAGCCATGACATGTGACACTGGTCACATAGACCCAAGCCCAGCCTCTGAACTCCCCCCCTTTAAAAAGCTCTGTATTTCTCCTTAAAGACAGGATGGCACCTTTTTGAGACATCAGTCTGCTGCCCTCCTCATTTGCTGGCAAATTAATAAACTTCTCTTTACTTTTCCTCAAACCACTTAACCTTCTTCATTCTCCCTGATTCAGTCTCAGGGGCAAGTACTGAACTTTTTTTTTTTTTTTTTTTTGAGACAGAGTCTCACTGTATTGCCTGGGCAAGTGCCATGGCATTAGCCTAGCTCACAGCAACCTCAAACTCCTGGGCTCAAGCGATCCTCCTGCCTCAGCCTCCCAAGTAGCTGGGACTACAGGCATGCACCACCATGCCTGGCTAATTTTTTTTCTATATATTCTTAGCTGGCCAATTAATTTCTTTGTATTTTTTTAGTAGAGACGGGGTCTCGCTCTTGCTCAGGCTGGTCTCGAACTCCTGACCTTGAGCCATCCGCCCGGCTCAGCCTCCCAGAGTGCTAGGATTACAGGCGTGACCCACCACACTCGCTAGTATTGAACTTTTGATAACAATACTACAGATATTAAACCCACAAATGTATATAATCTGTTTCAAAAAGAAATTACATCATCTATTGAGAAATTTTAAAGTGCTTTTTCATTGCCATTAAATCTGTTTTTAGCATAAATACAGATTTTTTTGCCTTTACTTTTTTTGTATGTTTTGTTCACTGCTGTGTTCCCCTAGGGCCTATGATGATGCTGGAACATAGTAGGAACTCATTAAATATTTGTTTAATTTTCCTGTATCAGGCTCTTTTTTCTCTCTAAATGTATTAACATTTAATTTTGATTGTTGCTTAGGCCACAAGGGCTAGACAAAGAGACTAGCAGCAATTTGAAAACATACTTTCAAAGTCACTGAATAAACAATGCTAAAATTAGACATAGTCCTGTGGAAAAAAGCCATTTCTCTTCTTCCTGTGGAAAAATTAGGAATTAAAACGTGCAAGACCTTCCAAAGCCCCAGTGTGGGTCAGAATTACTGAGAGAGAGAGAGAATATAAAAAAAACCAAGGCAGCATGGCACAGAAAAAGAAGATCAAATACTACTCTTTGTCACTAACCCCCAAAGAAAAGTGAATAAACAGAGCAAACGATTATACATACTGTTCCCAACAATGGAAAACTAAAATTGTATGAAGCTACTGCCAACTGTTATTCCTTGCATGTTTGGCTTGAAACATATTAGAGGCAATGGAGTTTAGAGTTATGATCACTGGCTTTGGAGTCAGGTAGACCACAGTATGCATTCCGGTTCTGTATCTTACTGGATGTGAGACTTTAAGGTTACTGTGGCATTAGAGACAATATCAATAAATAGCAGCTATTAATAATTATAGCCTTTTCACCTCCCTAAATTACTATTAGTGCTTAGATTATAGATATCCATGATGTATTTAGTTCTAAAAGGCAATTTTTCTGCCTAAAACTAACACACCATAGGCACTATAAGCTTGCCATTAAAACCTTGTTAGTATATTTTAAAACAAAACTTTTATCACGCAAACAATATCCCCCAAGTCAGTGCAAACAAAAGTCATTGCTAAAGTCCAATCAATTGCCCAAAAAATAAACATAAATGAGTGCCTATGTGTCAAGTGCTTTGCAAGGCACTGGGGATACAACAATAAATAAGGTTAAATCCTTGCCCTTAAGCAGCTAATAGTTCAGTGGGAGACCCTTATAAACATTTATAAAAGGGTAGTGAGGAGGCCCATCATTTTTAACTCAACGTGTCATTTGGCCAAAAAAAAAAACAAAAAACTTAGGATCACAAATGGATTTAAATATCCTTAGTCCCATTTCCGATAGTACTGCTAACC
The DNA here is from genome assembly GCA_963574885.1 of Lepilemur ruficaudatus. Lineage (NCBI taxonomy): Eukaryota > Metazoa > Chordata > Mammalia > Primates > Lepilemuridae > Lepilemur > Lepilemur ruficaudatus. Next base: position 17,122 of record CAUYRT010097391.1, read on the forward strand.
ACAATTGGAGATGACAAGTAGGTCACCACTAAAATGCGGGCCATCTACACTCACTGAAAACAATTACATTTAGAAAACAGAAGAGACTCCATATCACAATAATGAAATCAACCATTCTTTAAAACCTAAAAGTAATAGCTAACATAAAACTAACACTGCATTTTTGTAGAGTATACAATTAACAAAGAACTGTAGTTTATATAATCTCATTTGATCCTCATAAATCCATGAGTAAAGCAGTCATTCTTTTGCACATTTTCTAGGTAAGGAAACTGATATTTCAAATGTAAAGTGAGGAGATTGAATAGATATGGCACACTGGGAAATAAGAACAGGTGACCTCAAGAATCAGAAAAAAGTAAGAAATGCCTAAAAGATAGAAGTCAGACAGGATGAAAGAAAGAAGAGGAAGAGAGAGAGGAAGGAAGGAAGGAAGGAAGGGAGGGAGGGAGGGAGGGAGGGAATCACAGCCCCAAAGTGTATAGGAGTGGTTCCTGAAAAGTGAGAAGAATTTCAGGACTGCTTCTGGTACAGAGATGGCAGAGATGTAAATATAAAGGGATCATGGGGCAGCCAAATGATTAGATGTGAGCCCCACAGAAGCAGCAGCCAGGAAGTTTGACCCCATCCTATTGTTTCTACAATGACCTTGGACTAGACAACAAACAACAGAGTTGCCTATATTTCCTGTCTTCATTTCTTCTCCTCTGTGCTCTTAAAACCCTCTCCTCAGCTTCTAGCCCTCCCATCAAACCCACCAACACTGTTCTCATCAAGGTGACTATTGAACTTCAAACTGATAAATCCATAGTTAATTCTTAGTCTTCATTTTACCTGACTTATCAGGAGGATTGCACACAATAGCTGACACCTCTTCTTGTGTATCTAAGAGACAACTGAAACTCAATATGTTCATACCAAAATTCCTGATCTTTCCCCAAACCTACTCTGCCGGCAGTCCTCCTCATCTCAGCAGATGGCAATTTCCTCCTTCCAGTTGTTCAGGCCAAAAGCCTGGAAGTTATTTCTTTAATTATTTACTGAAATAGGTGTATATATCAGAAGCCTAATGCTTGATGAGTTCTCATCAATTGAACAACCCCATGTAACCAGCCCAAGATCAATAAATAGAATTTTATAAATGCCCCAAAAACCTTCCTTAGACTGTCCCTTCCAGTCACTAGCTCCCTTACAATAAAAATAATAGTGTCTCTCACAATGCAATGCAGGAGGATAATAAGGAAGAAAAGTTAGGAAACAAGGAGTATATATTGAGAAATTCCAGCATTTGCCTACTGTAAGTGCCAAATAAAAAAAGAAGAGTTAAAAAAAATGGATAGGACATAATAGACAAATATTAGGAGAAACTTTTTCCAGAACTGAAGAAAGTCATGAGCCCTCAGATTTAAAAGGCCCACGAGGTGTCAAATAGGATGCATGAAAAAAGACCTATACCTAGACACACTGTGGTGAGATTTCAGAACAATAAAGAAAAAAATTACTAACAGCTTCCTGAGAGTAAAACATATTGCCCTTAAGGAGCAAGAATCAATGACATCTGAATATTCATAGGCAACACTGTGAAGGAAGAAGAAGATGGGACCATATTTAAAATAAGAAAATAAGATTTTGTTTAAGGTTCTGGATCATCTCTATGTTTATGCTACATTATTGCAAAAGATATTAAAATGTCTACATTCCAAAAGAAAAAATGTCCATAATCCTGTCACCTGACCAAGTCAATGTTTTCACTTAGCCAGGTTTCCTTCTAGTCATTGTTTATATGCATAGTCAAGTTTTACATAATTGCAATAATATTAAAGATAGAAATTATATTCTGCGTGCTTGCTTTAAAACATACCATGGGAATTTTTCTATTTGCTAGCTTTTGTTTCTTATCTTCCCCCATCTTTTCCTTCTCTCTCATTCCCTCTTGTCCCTACTCATGGTAACCAATGTAATCCTGATGTATATACCTGAAGTATATACTTCAACTCTTCAATCACAACTCTGTGCATGGTTATGTGCAACATGTTCTTCTCACTTAACATCATGAACTTATATTTCTCCAGGTTGGTACTATGTATAATGAATCATACTCATTATTTTTAATAGAAGAAAAATATTTCATAATATTCCAATTTAAGAATAATTTCAGGTTGTTTCCAGTCTTTTGTGGTCATAATATTCAGATTATTTCCAGTTTTTCCAGTATAAACAGTGTTATAATAAACATATTTATACATACATTAAACATATTTTATATACATTTTTAAATAGGTAAAAGAGTGCCAGGCATGAGATTACTAGATTGAAATATATATCTACATAGTTTTTAAGAGTTTTTCTAAAATAGTAATATGTATATTTGGGGGAAAAAAACAAACAGAAAAAATTCCCTATCAGTTGCCCAATTCCCTTCACCAAACAGAACTATTATTAAAAGTATAACTTTCCAGGGATATTGAGAAGGATGGAATCCTTCCGAATTCATTCTATGGAGCGAACATCACTTTAATTCCAAAACCAGGAAAGGACC
>CAUYRT010097393.1:0-56215 GCA_963574885.1 Lepilemur ruficaudatus
CCTCCCATCTGCCCAACACCTGATAAATGTTGTTCCTATATGTCCACTTAAGTGTTGATCAATGAAACCAATTTGCTGGTGAGTACATGTGGTGCCTGTTTATCCATTCTTGGGATACTTCACTTAGTAGAATGGGTTTCAGCTCTATCCAGGAAAATAAAGAATAAAATTACATAGAAAAAAATTACTAGTGAGGCCTATTAATCAATTGCTCAGTTTTTTAGTACTTGTATCTGAATTATTTCTATTTTTTGCTTGCTCATTTATTCTTCTACTACTAATTATACTTAGGTCTATGAATCAAAGTGTCTGTTTCTTAGTTCTCAATTTATTATACTTATTTCAATAAAAATGCTGAAACCAAACTTTCTTAGTTTAGGTACTAATTACTTATTTGATTAATTAATGAATTAGGACCTTGACATGTTCTGCTATTTATCTACAACCCAATGGACAGAGGAACTAAATCAACTTTTAGCATTATTTCTACAGTAAATTCTAACACTACTAAAAAAAAGCATTATGAAGCAATGAAAAGAAAGAATTATATTAGTTTAATATCAAAAAAAAGAAACTAAGTGAAATTTGCAGACTTAAAAACAACTGTTTTTCATCCAGGAGGTTTACAGGGTCCTTTTCATTTATCCGTCACTACGTAGAAAACTAGAGTTGTTTTCTAGCTAGCCAAAATAATGTCCACGCTTAATACCCTCCCAATCCGTGTGACATTAAGAAGACTGACCAAAGTTCCGCATTTTTTCAGTTACAACTGCTCTTAATTAAGTTCAATAAAGAAAAAGTTCTAAGAGAAAGAAAAAGTAGCTATTGCAACATGCACCTTTCATCATATGCCATGAGGATATTTTCTTTAGAGGTGCCGCTTGTCACTTACAAAACCATTTCAAGTATAGTACAGTACATTATAGTTATGGTACGGAATAATATTTTATCTCATTTGAACTTCACAACAACCTTAGAGAAGAAAAAAAGTTGTTCTGCTTTTCTCCCTCAGCATAACAGCGGGAGAATGCAGGCTTTTGAAAGACTTCAGAGACTTGCCCAAAGTCACATAGCCAGGAAGTGGCCTGGACTGCGGTCCTAGAGCCCAAACCCGCCGCGGCTCCGGGTGGAGGCTCCTCTGGCCCAGACGCAGCCCCCGCCAGCGAGCAGGGCCGCCCCGGGCTGCAATGTCCACTGCGGGCGCGCGGCTGCGCTGACAGGCTGGTTGTTATGAAGGCACTGAGGGCGAGCCATGAGGAAGGGAACTGATAAGGGGATGGATTCTCGGAAAGCTCAACAGCCCAGGTCGCCAGTGGGGTGGAGGAAGCTGTGCACCGCGGGGGTCGCCGCTGAGGAGCCGGGAGGCGGAGGCTTCGACTACTCTAAAAAGGCCGGGGAAGCGTGGCGGCGGCGGGTCCGGTGAGGGGCAGACCTCTCACCTGCTCGCTGCTCATGGCCGTGGGGACGCGCTGGCCGCACCGAGCGGCTCCTGGATCGCTCGTGCTCGCGCCCCTGGGAGCCCCTCGGGAAAGAGACGGCAGAGAGGTCTCGGCTCCCTCCGCGCCGGCCGACCGGCGTCCCGGCAGCACCGGTTGCTAAGCACCGGTTGCCAAACGCGCGGCTGCGTTTCCGGCCGTCTGTTGCTCCGGGTACTGGGCCCGGGAGGGGCGCGCGTCCGCGCGGGGGCGCCTTTCCCGGCCCTCGGCGGCGCCTCAGCAGCCGTGCGGTGGGGGCGCCAGGTGCGCGTTGGGCAGCTGAGGGCGATGGGCGGCTCTCTTCCATACTCTTGGATCACAGAAGTAGCTCGAACTGAGCTGAGTGCTTGGGAACTCTGCCTTAAGCCCTCATTTAGCTCTATCTGTGTCTAAAAGGTCTCAGAGAACTACTGGAGTGAAGCGATGGCAAATTTCAATGCCCGTGTGGGTGAGTGGGATAACGTGAACAAGGCGTGCAAAGGCCAGATCCAGTAAACACGTTTCTTTTATTATTCATGTGCTTCCAACGCCCCTTCTTCTGTTGACTCTTCCCACACACTAGAAAGCTACCCCTTGGAAGAAGACCAAATAAAGAACCTTCAAAAATTCATTAAAACAGACATTTATGGATGGTTTATTCCAGGAAACTTGTGCTAAGCGCTGGGCATACAAACCTGAGCAACACACAATCCCTTCAGCACAGGCTCATGGGATGTTCCAGCAAGCACTTATAATGTGGTGGAGACCCTGCTGGGAATGGAAGTCACCTGGGAGAACAGAAAGCACCAACTATCTCATGGAAGGTATGGAAGGACTGTGGAAGATGAGATCTGAAGGAAGCCGACATGGCCAGGCAAAAAATGTTCCAGGCAGAAAGCAGATTATATACAAAGGAGGAGACAAGGGATCATGACTGTTGGAAGAAGTGAAAATGGTTCTGAAAGACTGATGAGTAGATTTGGGTGTGGGGGTTAGAGCGAGTCCAGATGAAGCTGAGGTGATAAGCATCCTGTATCTTAAGGGTCCCTATAAAAGGGCAGGAGTTTATACATCAAGGGCAGTTGAACTCCGTTGAAAAGTTTTATGTTAAGAAATGACAGGATCCCATCCTAAAATTTATATTAAATCTCAAAGGGATCACCAATAGCCAAAACGATCTTGAAAATAATAAAAAAAAAAAAAAAAACCCAAGTTGGAAGACTCGCATTTCTTGATTTCAAAACTTACTACAAAACTACAATAAAACAATTTTTTTCAACAAATGATTCCGGGAAAACTGGATATCCACATGCAAAAAAAAAAAAAAAAAATGAAGTCCGACCTTTACCTAACACCATATACAAAAATTAACTCAAAATGGATCAAAGACCTAAATGTAAGAGCTAAAACTATAAAACTCTTAGAAGAAAACTTAGAAGAATAGCTTCATGATATTAGAAGGCAAAAAAAAAAAAAAGGAAGAAGAAGGAGAAATGACAAGATCATGTTTGTACTTTAGAAAGAACACTGTGGCTTTAGTATGGTGGAGGGACAGGACTGGAGGTGAGAGCTAGACCTGTTAAGAGGTTATTACAAGAATTCAGTGAGAGATGAGGGTGGCCTCATCTCTCATCATGGAATGAAATGGACAGATTAAAGAGATGTGTGGGAGATGGCTTCATTAAGATGAGGGCATTTAAATGGGAGAAGTGGGTTGAGGATCATTTTACTGGTGTGAGAAAAGAGGAAGATAAACAGGCTTTAAAGAGAAAGTGATGAGTCCAACATGGGAGGTGTTGACTGGAGATACCTAGAGGACCTGTAAGTGTATATATGGCCTGGAAGTGTTGCACATATTGGTCAGAGCTCAGAAGATCATTCCTGAGCTGAGGACATGGATTTTATGCTAACTAACATATAAATGACATCTGAATCCATGAGCATAGATGAAATGGTTCAGGGAATGTGTAGAGCATGAACAGAAGGGAATCTAGTTTTAAAAAAATAAAACTAATTAAAAACTAAACACTACCAATCTTTATGAGTTATACAGAAGGCGACTCTGAAAAGAGAACTGAGAAAAAGTAGCCAGAGATAACAGGAAACTCAGCATGTAGAATCAAGGAAACCAAGAAAAACAATATTTCAAGAAGGAGAATATGGTTAACAGTGTCAAAAGCTTTTGAAGGTAAGTGAGAATTTAAAAGCATCCATTGGCTAGAACAACGAGAAAGTCATGGGTGAACGGGGCAAAGGAGTTTCAGTACAATGCAGCTGGAGGATGTGGGGTCAGATACCAGAGGCCGAAGAGTGAAAGAAGGGAGTCAGCCGGTACAGACAATCTTCAAAAAGTTTGAATTACACACAAGAGAGAGAGACTGGGGACTGAGCAGATTCATGGACACAGGGGTGATATTTTCTTTTTTCAAACAGGAGAATTGTGTTTATGTTCAACTGCAAATGGAAAGGGAGAAGATGAAGATATAGAAAAAAGTAAAAGGAAATAGGAGTAATTCCAGATGGAGTGACGCCTCGTGAAAGGAAGGAGAAAGGACAAGTGGGGATTGTGGTGTTCAGAAGCTTGCTGGTGTGGAGTTGAGGGCATTCCCCCAAAGTGGGTTTCATTTTCTCTTTGATGGAGAAAGCAAAATCATCTGCTAAGAACAAGAGGAATAGGAGGAGGAAGGGGATGGTCAGAAATTTGAGGAGAATGAAGAAGTTTTGAAATAACTACCTGGCAGAAAAGGAGAGAGAAGGGAAGTGATCAAAGAAATACAGGAAAGGCCCAGTTGAAGTTGAAGCCTCCGAACTAGTGGTGGCAACAAGCCACGTAGTTCTGCAATGTTCTCCAAAGATCTGCAACGGGCCAGGCTTAGGTTCAGAGAGGACAAACACATGGCACGCTTACCAAGCTGGCATGATATGAAAACAGAGCAAGAGAATGGAGAGTCTGCTAAGAGTTAAGTTGAAATTAAAAAATCACAGAACCTAAAATAATCAAGAGAGGAAGAAAGGGCTGTTAAATGGGGATAAAAGGAATGTTAAATGGGATGGGTGGGGGTCCCAGCAAGGGTGATATAATGGGAGAAACTGACTCTTAAAGCAGAAAGGATATGAATGAGGATATTGATGTGGTGATCTCCAAAGTGGAGCAATTCTAGGTGTTGAGAACATTCCCAATTCCCCAATGTGGCCATGGAAGTGAAGGACTTTGCCATGGAGGGTCAAGGAACTAAGCTGCTAAGGCCATGGCTGTTCCCATGGATGCTGAAGTAGCAGAGTGGAAAGGAAAACTTAGCTAAATTCTTTCTTCAAGGAATGAAGCAGGAGGCAAGGAGAGAAGATGCTATAAGCCTAAAGTTAGTAAGAATTTGCACTAGAAAACCAAGAATAAATGTTGCAGACCCCATCTCCCAGAACTAGTCCCAGCAGTTCTGAAGTATTTAGAAGGAATTTAAGATTCGTGGAAGAAGTCCAAGGCCAACTGGATTGCTTCATGGCAGGTCATAGCCCACATGAGCAGGCCAGCAAGAGATAGATGGACTCACAGCAACAGCACTAGACAGAAATGAGCCTGAAAAGTCAGCCGTCCACCTTCCACTCTTCCCCATCTACCAACTTTCCCTCTTCAATCCTCTGCTCTCTCACTGACCATTCACCCCAATCTCAAAGGCTGTAACTGAAATATGCAAACATGAGGCTATTCCGACTTTCTCTGTTGCCTCTGATAGGCCTGCATTTGTAGCTCCTCTGGGATCCATTTCTCATTTGCAGAATCCTCTTTCTAAATTTATCTGTGGTAGGGCACCTTGCCGGCATCATAGAAGGAAAACAATTTTATAAAAATTGGCAAAGACAATTCCTTTATATTTGTCAGTTATCATAATCCCTATCAAGCAAGAGAAATGTGGCTCCCAGGACTGAGTTCCCATAGTAATGCTCACAGTAATCATTAATGTCACCAATTAGACTGAGTATTGAGATGAGAGAAATAAACAAAGTCATCCCTGTCCTGGCTGTTCAAGTTAAGACCAGCTCAAAATCCTGACAAGAATCAATACGTTTCTCAAAATGTTCTGAATTAATTTTAGATTGGATGTTTTGGATCACTGGATCTCTCAAATTATAAAAAGGAACTTTTATCAATGTATCCTTGAATAATGCTCTTATGCACTTAGTACTTAATTTGGGTTGAGCTGTCTGTATGCTTTTGACTTACTCATATGTAAATATGGAAGTCCATTTTAAGAGAAAGTATCTGGGAACAGAAACTGGTTCCTCCCTTTAACCAAACATGAAATACCAAATGAAGAACAGAAATTCACTTGCTGGTATTTTGGTTCCCTGAGCATCAACTTCAGATGCATTCAAGATCTTGTGTTTTCTCTCATGGTTTGGGGTTTTTCTTTGCTAAAATGACTTTATTAGATGTAAACCAAATGCTTGCTTGAGGATTTTATGCCCAAATTTGTGCTGATTCTACGGGAATCTTTTATGAGAAGATTTTTTTTATTTTCCTTTAAAATATATTGTGTAAGCTTGTGCAGCTGCTGAGTTCTGGCTTTTTATGTTGTTATTTGTTACTACTTATTTTTTTTAACCTCCTGCTTTTGAAACTATAGCATGTGTGGAAGGAAACAAGGAGTGCTGGTGTTTGTTATACATCCTCCTTGGAGGCAGTGTGGCAGCTTTTTATTATTATAGTTGAGAAAATCGAGTGTGCAACCTAAAGCAGAGTCCAGAACCTGCTTTCTTTTTTTCTGCCCATGCTCTTCTCTCTTTGTGAACTGGTACTTGTGCTCACATCCTCATCTTGCTCAGTCAACAAATAGTTCTTGAACGCCTGCTATAGGCCAGGCACTGTTCTAGGCACAGGAGATACAGAGAGGTAGCCAAGATCCAGCTTTTGTTCTAGTAAAGAGAAATGGATAATTAGTAAGAAACAAAATAAATTTATGAATAAATAAATAATTTCATTTGATAAAAAGAGCAAAAATAAAATCAAACAGAGTAATTGGCGAGACTGCTGCCATGGAATATCTTTTCCAGGACACCTTTGAGCTGGGATCCAGATAACACAAAGGACTCAGCCATTCCAAGATTTCAGGAATGAGTTTCCCAGGAAGGGAGAGGAGCTAATTGGAAGGACTGAATATGGGAATGAGCTTGACATGTTCAAGGGCCTAAAAAAGGCCAGGGACACAGTGAGGAAGAACCTTATTTTACTTACATGAGGAAACCATGAACTGAACCAGGGCCAGAGTGGAAGCAGGAAGGCCAAGTAGGTGCCTATTGGGGTAGGCCAGGGAAGTAGCTATGGTGGCTTAAACTAGAAGGAGGCAATGGAGATGGACAGAAGGGGACAAATCAGGGATATATTTGGGAGGAAAACCCGATAGGACATTCTGGTGGACTGGATGTGAGGGAAAGGTGAAAGACGTTTAAAAATTCAGTTTTAAGCATCTTAAGTTTAAGATGCCTGTTGGACGTCCCAATGAGATGTTGAAGAGACAAGAAGCTGTACAATGGTGGGTGTAGCTCTGGTCAGAGTAAAGATTAGAAGTTCGTCTACAGGTAGATAGATGGTCTGTAGAAGCCATGACATGGAATTGGATGAGATCATCAAGTGAAAGAGAGTAAATAGGAAAAGGAAGGAAGGAAGGGAGGGAGAGAGGGAGAGAGAAATAAAGGGAAGGAGGAAGGAAGAAAAGAAGGTGGTTCAAGGACCAAGCCCTGGGGCTCTTGTTTTCTCTTTTTGGATACTTGAAATTTAAAAATTACATATTTTGTCAACCTTTAACAAAAAATTATGCAAGTACAAAGTTAGAGTTACAACAGATAACTTAGATATAAAAGACTCCTACAAAATCTGGTTGACAATTCATGCATGTGGTATTTGTTTGTGAAAATCTTGAACTGTATATGGACCGATTCCCATAAAAACAAATAATAATGTTGCTTTATTACTGCACATTGACCTGCTAATCACAACCAGACCGGGAAAAACACAAATGATTGCATTGGTTTCTTTGAACACTAGAGGGAGATATGTTCGCCTGTAAATAGGGAAAGGGAAAGCTGTGGTTTTTTTCTGTAGAACTACTCTTACCACAGAATCATAGAATATTTTAAATTTTGATATTTTCACAATCATCAAGAAATATAGTCATGTATTAAGACTGGACAAATTACGTATGTTTGGAAAGTAACCTGACTTCTTTGTTAAACCAGGTTTTACTAAAAGGCTTTCATATATGCTAATAACATGCTATATTTTCACATAATATCTTAGTCATTTTTCTCTTGGAAAATGCGAAGCAACAGTATATAAATCAGCTAATTTTTATTTGACAAAACATCAATTCTTCCTTCCTGGGGATTCTGGTAACAGGCTCATTGCAAGCCAAAGTGTCAAAAACTTACCTCTCAACCTTATGTCTGTGGACTTGGAGAATGTGCTATATACTTCATCATGTTCCGTGTTTTTCAGTTGGCCTAAAGGTCACTGGCACAGAGTTCAATCTAGACTTTTTAATTGCCCAATAAAATGCCTTTCAACCTTGCTAAGTAATCACATAGATATGTAGTGTTTTCATGATTGCTCGGGGCAACTAGAAAACTTTCTCTTTATTTATTTTGGTAATCTTTCCAAAGAACATACTGAAAAATGTCCTTTTTTCACGATCAAAGGTTGAATGTGGGCCCTATGCAACAATTCTTAGCCTACCAAATACTTTATTTGACCTTGTAACTAATTTAATAAGTCCTCTTTTCTGTAACTTCAACACTACAGTGCTTCTGATAATTAAAGGGAAAAAAGGTCTTTTCTAACCTCTAGGAGAAGAGTATGTTATAGCAAAAGGGGCTATTTTTTTGGAATCAGAGCTGGTATGAATCTGGACTGTCTCTACTGCTTGGTGAAGGTGAACAAGTTACCTTGCTTCTCTAAATTACCATTTTCTTTTCTCTAAATTGTAATGACAACCTTTTTGAATTGTTGTAGGGACTAATTCAGATAATGTATGAAAAGCATCTAGCTTAATTCCTACTACAAAGCAGGCATTCCAAGTTTCCTATGCCTTCCTTTTTCCTTCCATCTGAAATGCTTTATAAATTGACCCTATAAATCATATGTTCATAGATTATGTGTTCTGAAGTATTTGTCAAGTGCTAGTGATAAGTACAGAATGTGACGTGAGCCACATTTGCAAGGCAAACTTGCAAAAGTACAGAGTGTGGTCAGAGCTGTATTGCCTTGTGTCCTCCACAACTAGGCCAGATATAGGATCTCACAAAAGTCCTATGTGGTCCGTGATCAACCACACCTAAAAGTTGGCTTGGGAGCAGGCAGAGTGAAAGGAAACAACTCAGAGTCAGGCAGATTGTTGTCCCTGAAAAGAATAACTTCCCCTTTCCCTCCACAAATGTAAACTCCACCTCCCCATAAAGATCCAGTTCACATCCTCCTTTCCCCGAAAGACGTTCCCAGCCTAACTGAATTCACCTTTTTAAACACCTGTAACATTAACATTTATCCAATTCAATCACCTAGCAATGCATGCTTTGCATTCCTATGTAACCATTTCATTTACATGTATCTCCCCAACCAGGTAGGTTCTTGAAAAGCAGGAATCATATCCTGATTTGTAATGTTTCGGTTTAGCACATTTCACGATTTCCACATGAAACAGACATTTAATACATATTCAAATATATTTCCATATCAATTTTCCTTCAGTTTACTTTGTCACCTGCAGGTTGATAACAGAACTGATCAAGGTTAAGTGTGTAGATAACAGTAGGAATTATTTTGCTGATGGCATGTGAAAATTACCTTTTTTCTCTAAGTTGTAGATTATTTTTTAAAAAGAGTCAAAAAGTATAACGTATTAGGCTTCTATTTGTGCGGTTTTCTTTGGTGCCCAGGCCATAGCTTTCACCGAGTATTTACTTTCAGTTGGAACAGATTACAGTTGCCATGATGTAATGGCCGTCACCTACAGATATGCAGCAAAGAGAGTATATAACAAACATTTAATTTTTTTCTTTTAAAATCCCTCAGTTGAATCTTATTTTTGGTCATAAAATGTATGAATGATCATTTAACACCTGTAAACATGACTCCATTTTTATAATACATAGTACTGAAACAGAAGTTGAAGTTTATTATTATCCAAACTGGAGGATAAAAGAGTGCTAAAGCTGGAATTAAAATGTTCTTCAAGGTCATGAAGGATAAAGAATCACAGATGAAATAAATCACCTGTTCCCTAAGTGTCAAGCCATAACACAGCAAAGTACTAATCCTAAATCCTACTGCTTGTCAGCAGCTCTCTGACACACTTGCAGTGTGACTGCACTTCAGGGTGGGCCCACCTTTCCTCCAAGACTCCATGCCTTTCAGAAGACAATACAGGAACATATTTTCAAATCCTAATAATTATTATAAAGTAATATTATTTTCAAAATAAATGCATGGTAATATATATTCTTAAAAGAATATTCAGGTAATGGTTACAGATTTTTTAAAAAGATGCAGAAAAAAATATGCAAGTGGACTCCTTCTTTTCTGCTTTTAATCATTTACAAGTTCTTAGCTGGTAAAATATATGCTTGATTGACTTTTTTTCTGAATTCTACACCATTTTCTCCTCCCTTTCATACCCCAAATCCTCAAATGGGTGGTCATTACGTACTTAATCCGTTTGCTCACCTGATCTCTTTCGAAACCCTCTATAATCTGACTTCTATTTCCGCAGTCCATTGAAATAGTCTTAACATCACTAATGTCCTTGACCCACTTCTAAGTTTTCTTAACTTCTATTCAGAATTTGATGTTGCTGTCACCTGCTTCTTAAAATTATCTCCTCCCTAGTTCTTGGGTGGTCTCTTAGCCTAATTCCCCTAGTTCTCTGACACTTCCTTTTCTGGCTCTTCTTCCATTCCTGTCCCTTCATTTGTAGATATTCCTTAAAGCCCCCGGTACCCCCTTCCCTCAGTTCTCGCACCAAGGACTGATATTCTTGAAGTTTCATTTATCACCTTGATGCTTATGGCTCCTGAGTCTGTGTTCTCTGCTATGTTTTCTCTCACTTGAATGTGTCCTATTGCCTACATGACTTTTCCCTCTAATCGCTCCAAACTATAGGTATAAAACTATAGGTTCAAAAAACTAGGATCCTAGTTAAAAAACTAGGATCTCTCTCTAGTTTTTTATTTTACCTTCAGCCTCATCAGTCTTCTAAGCTCAATATTTTGGGTTCATCTTGATTTTCTCCCTGTCCTTCAAATCCAAATCTAGTCATTAGTTCCTGTTATTACTTTTTCAAAAAATGTCTTACAGATCATCCCTTTTTTTCTAGTCCTAGGCCATTTTTAAATTTAGGTTCTGTACACCTAGATAACTGTAAGAGTCTTTTGTCCTTTTTTGTCCCCAGTCTATCCAATATGTACATTTAAATGCAGAAAACACTAATATAGTTCGGGATGACTCCATCTTGGGTTTGGTGTCATCAAACTCTTATCTCAGAAGATCACTCATCAGTTTCTTCCTTCTTACCAATCCAGCCTTATCTCCCACAATGCTCTTCTCTATGTAGAACCTCTACATTGTCCATCATAGAACCTCTATTCCGATTGTGATCATCCACATTTTGGCTGTTTACTTTTCCTTTGTATCTTTCTTTGTCTAACATCGTCACAACCCAACTCAAAGGCACTCAATCAATTAAGCTTTTGCTCCAACATATAACAATGGTCTGTTATTTTTTGAACAAAAATTCACATAGTATGATCTTCTAATTTGTTAACCATTATAGTTTACATGGATGCTACTCTCTCTTCTTTTCCTTTTATTGTTTTTTTTTACATTTTCAATTATTATTTAAGTTTCAGTTCAAAGAGCAACTACTCTACAAAGTCTTCCCTGATCATCCCAAGCACTTGAGTCCCCCAAATGTACCTGGCATAGTTTTAAACATGTAATTGAATAGATGCAAAAAATCTTCCAATTGTTCTATATTTTGAAAAAGATTGACCTCAATGAAATTAATTGCCTTCTCAGACCCAAAGGATACATGAATAAATTAACAGGGAAAGATGATATTTTTCTAGGTTAAGTCATTGGTATTATGAGAAGAAGCAATAAATAGAAATGAGCTCCAAGAGCTCTCCTATTTTCAGTGGAACTAAGCAATAGCTTATTACTATAGCCCATGAAGTAGTTATTACTATAATCTATATAATTACTTTTGTTTTTATAACTTTCTCTAATTATAAAAATAATGAGTTAATACTGTAAAGGTGGATATATGTCAATACACATTTGTCAAAACCATAGAATATACAACACGAAGCATAAAACTTAATGTAAACTATTGACTTTAGTTAATAATGTATCAATATTTGTTCATTATTGTAACAACTGTACCATGCTAATATTAGTGTTATTAATAATCGAAACTGATGTGGGGGAGATTGAAGAAGGATATGGGAACTCTCTGAACTTTCCACTCAATTTTTCTATAAACTTATAATAGCTCAAAAAAATATTAAAAATAGTAACATTTATGGACTTTGGGTGATAATGATATGTCAATATAGGTTCATCAATTTTAATAAATTTGTGAACCGCCATTCTGTGTGGGATGTTGACAAGGGAGAAGCTATGTGTCTGCGGTTGGGGAGGGGTGATATATATGGAAATCTCTGTACCTTCTGCTCAATTTTGCTGTGAATCTAAAATTCCTTTAAAAAAATAAAGTCCAGTTAAAAAATTTTTAACCATTTTACAAACCTACAAAAACCCATGTTTATTGTAGAGAATTTATAATGTTATATAAAACATTATAAGAAAAGAAAATAAATTTTATCTTTAAGCCTACTGCATCCATCTATTACTGGATGATACCATACCCACTGTTAATATGTGGCTTGTTTTTTCTATTTAATCATATAAGTATTTTTTCTGTCATTAAATACGCTCCTACAACAAAATGTTTAATAATCACATGGTATAAATCACTTTATCTTGTTGTAAAATTTGTAAGTTTCCCCTCAGTTTTAGCTTCTGCAGCCTGAATAAGCCTATTTCCTTTACTACTTCCAAAACCACCATCATTATTTTCTTCTTGGTATTCATGTCTAAGTACTTAATACTCCTTTCTCAGGATGCTTTAGGGTGAGTTATATATAATATTTTCTGACTTTTTATAATGTATAACAATCTTCACACATAACTCTTTCTTTTTCGGTATTAGCATTTATTTTCTGAACAAATTAGATTATTAACCAAGAGTAGTTAAGTATAAAGCAATATGCCTTCTGTTATACAGCACATTGATGATTAATAAGAACATATACTAAAGTATTCCAACAAATCTAAGATATTTTTCTATCTGATGCATAATTTCCATAACATATTATATGTTCCTGGATTTACTATTTGGGTTTATTTAAGCCAGATTCTTGGGGTTAGAGGCTGGTTAGAAGTAGCACCATATAGATTCTTTCTGTATTAGAGCATCATGCAGTCTCTGAATTGGTCCACATGGATTGAAGTGGTCCAAGTGGTGGGCCAAAAGTGCCCATTAGTGTTGGTTTATGTTGTTACTGAGAAGCCAGCAATTATTCTCAGCATCATTCACCTGTATGTAATGTGCCTTTTCTCTGGCTGCTTTTAATATTTTCTCTTTATCATTGACTTTTCGCAGTTTGATTATAAGGTATTTTGATGTGGTTTTGTGTTTATCTTGCTTTATATTCATCAATATTCTTGGGTTATATTTTTCATTTACTTTGGAAAATATTTGGCCAGTATTTCTTCAAATGTATCTCTGCTCCAATCTATTCCCTCTCTTTCTGATAACCTAGTTATATATACACACGTGTACATGTGCATATTTTGGCTGCAGGATATGTGTCACAGTTCACTGAGGCTCCACTCACTCTTCTTTTCCAGTCTTGCCTCTCTGTGCTTCAGTTTTGGTGGTTTCTGTGGCCTGTCTTCAAGATTTTCTTCTGAAGTATTAACCCTAACCTGTGATATTTTCATTTTATATGTTGTATTTTTCAGTTTTAGAATTTCTATTTGATTCTTTTTTAAAGATTCCATTTCTCTGTTCTCCCAATATGTTCATGTTTTTCTTTACATCTTTGAACATATTTATAATTGTGGTTCTAAATTCCTATGTACTAATTTCATCATCACAGTTATTTCTTGTTCTATTTCTAAAGACTGATTTATTTTCCCCTGCTTTATAATTGGGATTGGCATACTTGGCAGTAAGCACAACCCCACTCTGGGCTCTTGGTCTGTGGGGTGAGAGCTATCATAGTGGGAAAGGCCAAGTGGAAGCCTCTGGAACTTCTCCCACCTCCTGCCAAGGTTTATCAAAACCAGTATCACATCCTGGGATGGGAAGACAGTGTGGGGGCAGATGGCAGAAATTGGTGCCATCCATAAGAATCTAAAAGGGAAATTCTTTTTGCCAAGTCTCACAGAAAAGGTTCCATTGAATTACAAGCTATGGTTTTCTGCCTTAGTACTTTGGGCAAAAATGAAACGCATTAAGATTGAAAAGAGGAGCAAATGGCAGCAAATGCTTAGACATAAAAAGAAAACATTATAAATAACTCTGTCCACATGTTTAAAAACCTAAATGATTTAAAAAAACACTTTAGACAAATTAAGTTTATTTATTTATTTTTTTTGAGACAGAGTCTCACTCTGTTGCCCGGGCTAGAGTGCTGTGGCGTCAACCTAGCTCACAGCAACCTCAAACTCCTGGGCTCAAGCGATCCTCCTGCCTCAGCCTCCCTAGTAGCTGGGACTACTACTACAGGCATGTGCTATCATGGCCGGCTAATTTTTTCTATATATATATTTTAGTTGGCCAATTAATTTCTTTCTATTTTTTTAGTAGAGACGGGGTCTCACTCTTGCTCAGGCTGGTCTCAAACTCCTGACTTTGAGCGATCCGCCCACCTCAGCCTCCCAGAGTGCTAGGATTACAGGCATGAGCCACAGCGCCCGGCCTGATAAATTAAGTTTAATAGAGTTTAATTGAGCGAAGAACGTTTCAAAAATCAGGCAATCCCCCCCACCCTCAGCCTGTCCCGGAACCAGAGAGATTCAGAGAGACTCCAGCATTGACACATAGTCAGAGAGGATTTATGGACAGAAAAAGGAAAGTGACGTACATAAAACGGAAGTGAGGTACAGAAATAGCTGAATTGGTTACAGCTGAAATTTGGTGATTGACACAAGAGTAGGTTATAGTCTCTTTCTTTACACATCCAGTTAGGTTACAGTTCACTATGTATGGAGAAGCCTTTAGGCTGAACTTAAAACACGTAAGAAGGCAGCTTTAGGCTAAATTTAATTTAACAATTATATGGACAAATTCCTAGAAAATATAATTTACCAAAACAGACTCAAGAATAAATAGAAAATCTAAATGATCTTCTAATTATTTTGCAGTTGAATCAATAATTAAAAAGACTTCCCAAAAGTAAACACCAGCTCAGAAAGTTCTACATGTGAATTCAATGAAATATTCAAGGAACATATAATTATAATCTTAAACAAACTCTTCCTGAGAATAGTAAAAGACAGAAATATCCCAAACTCAATAAGTCCAATTGAACCTCACTAATAAAATTAGACAATGCCTATATGAATAAGAAAAATTGTAGGTCATTCTCCCTATGTGAAAACCAAAAGTAAAGTCTTCGTAGACCAGATCAAATAGTATACAAAATATAGCTTATTTAAGAGTGAAAGAAGTGTTTAAGATTTTAAATAAATATTAATATAATTTATCTTACTATGGTATAATCAAACACAGATTTGACCTTTGTCCCAGATTACTGGCGTAGAGCTCCTAAAACTCTTAGAATTTCCTAAGGGATAGAAGTATCTTTCGTTATTATAATGAGACTCTTTCCTTTACACCAGAGTTCATGCTGATTTGACTCAAGGCTGGGCTCCTGGATAGTTTGGGAATAGGAGCTAATCTTTGGAAAGAGAAAGCACAGGATTAGAGGGTTGGACCTTTCAACCTCACTTTCCCACCCCCCACCAACCCCACCCCACCCCACCTTTGGGGAGGAGAAGGAGACTGGAGATTGAATCACCAGTGGCCAATAAATGATTTAGTCAATCATGCCTATGTAATGGAACCTTGATAAAACACCCTTATACAGGAGGTTCTGGAAGCGTCCAAGTGGTTGAATGCATCAATGTGCTGGGGTAGTGGCACACAGAGAGTGCATGGAAGCTCTCTCCTCCCCACCCAACCACATGCACTCAATATCTTGCCCTATGCACGTCTTCCATTTGGCTGTTCCAGAGTTGTATTCTTTATAACAAAACTATAGTCATAATTATAGAGCTTTCCTGAGTTCTCTGAGTCATTCTAGTGAATTATTGAACTTGAGTGGAGGTCATGGGATGCCTCGAATTTATGCATGGTCTTGGGATCTTGCGACTGGTGTCTGAAATGAGGGCAGTCTTGTGGTACTGAGCCCTTAACCTGTGGGGTTTGTGCTAATTCTGGGTTGTTAGTGTCAGAATGGATTGAATTGTAGGACACCCAGTTGATGTCAGAGAGTCAGGGAATTGTTGGAAAGACTGATTAACAAATTAAAGAAGAAAAATCATCTGATCATCTTAAAAAGCACAGTAAGAAAGTAAGTGCAGATCTTTTAGGGCAGAGCTTGCCAGTCAGTTTGCCCAGATTCCATACCTGTGCACATGGTTGTACCACAAATGAGTTACAGGTGAACCAAGACTGTGAGGGGCTTGTGAAAGCCACAGCCCCTAAGCTCATTGCTTCTCTAACTTCAGGCAGATTCATCCATTTTTCCTATTGCTGTGTACAAATATTGTAATTTTCTACATGTGCTGCTGCCATATGAAAAATTACAGATTTTTAAAAATAGATGAGCTTTACTCAAAGAGGTGAGCTCTTCTGTCCTATTGTTCCACCCCCTAATAATGGGTGGGTGAAATCCATTGGTTTCATCTGAGTAGAGCTTATCAATTTAAATACTTTAAATCTGTAATTACTAGGAATTTGCTCTTTTCTTCCTTCCATACCCTGAACTAATGTGACACAAGAAACATGGGTAAGAGTGCCCCAAATTTCCCTCAGTGGGACTGAAACAAGGCCAAGATGAAGGGAGTGGAATGTTAACAAGCCTATTTGACCATTTACATAATTATAATCTCCAATATAATTATTTTCAGTAATCACACTGATATTTTTATCTTCCTTGGTCTGACTAGTTCAGAACCTAAGAAGGAAAGAACTTACTGACCTCTTAATTTGCTAATGCAAATTAAGGTGTGATTCTGACCCAATAGATGAGCCAAAATGGAGCCCAGGCTCCCCAATGGTTTGCAAACTTTTCACATATTGCAAACATTTTCATAAATGGCCCCCTCTCCTACTCCTATTTTCTCTAAATTGTTACTGAAAAATCTCCTGGAAAACTCCTCCAATCTAAGCCACCTGCCCTCCTCTCTTCTGCCCTGTACTGACCTGTGGCGTAGGTCAGATTGGCCTCTTACAGCAAAGCTTTTTGCCCGTTTCTTGCCCCCTCCACTGCCTTCTTGCACTGTCCATTTGGATTCTTCCTTTCTTAAAGGATGTGACACATTAACTGCCATGTGTGTTGTATCCAACTGACATTAGTTTTGAGCCCGGAACCTCTTGAAGCAAAATCTGGGCAAAACCCTGCAGTTGCTTAGTGAAAATCTCACTTGCTGATGTTCTCATTGTTATAATTAATATTGACAAATTAATTCTAAAAACATGGATTAAATGAATAGAAGTCAATAAATTTCATTTTTCATTAAATTTTTCATTAAATTAGAAAGGATCGTTGTGTTTCTGAAGTTTTTATTCTTTTTTTAATAAAACACTGTGGCCCCAAGAAAAAATTTTTTTTCCAGTGTGGCAGTCAATGTGTTAAATAATGACTCTGCCCCATGAACTGAAGTCATGGTTGGTGAGTTTCCAGTCTCCATTTTTTTTTTTTTTTTCTATTTTTCAATCCTCATTGGCCAGGAGCCACTTCTAGAAATCAACACATCATTACCTTCTCCTGGAACAGGCACCTTCCAGGTAACACCCACACAGAACACACTGTGAATTGTAGGCTCATTTCCATAGTATGGCATTGAGCAAGCTATTCTCTTTCCATCCTTTGGAGCTATTTCTTCAGTGGCTCCCATCTGTGAAGGAAGTCTTCAATCTGTAGTCTGAAGGAGAGAATTTCCACTGGCCATATTTCTGCTAAGACTTGTCCCATACTTTCTACCTTGCCCCTCCTCCAACATACACACACTCTCTCTCTCTCTCTCTCTCTCTCTCCCCCTCCTTCTCTCTCTCCCTCTCCCTTCCCACCTACAAGCACCCACTATAATTACTATTTTTACACTCACAGATACAAAATGCTGTTATGTTAAGAGATGGTTAACATTTCCTTTTTGTCACAAAATCCCTGTAGGTTGCCTTTTTTACGTTTTTAGTAATAATCTTACATAGAATGTACTTACATAGGACATGGTACCTAGCCAAAGATATCCAAAAGGTTTGTTCAAAAACATGTCTTGTTGGGTCAGCCTTTATTAAATCCTCCCCAGGAGCTGATAGTTTTGGGAACAGAATGTTACTGGTAAAGAGAAGTATGTGAAGTTTCCAAAAGCGAAAGCGTATGTAACCAATGAAAGGATAAAATTTCATGGCCTGTACAGTAAAGCAGCTGTTAGATGATTTACTGGAAAATTCCTCCAAAACATAATAAGGCTGCCTACTACAAAGGAAATATTTTTCCTTCAAGTGTACAATATTCAAGTTCAATATGTTATGTACTCAAATTACTTCTCTATTGAAATCTGGGATTTTCACAATAACCTCCACCGTGGGGCCTTGACTCTCCTTCCATCCCTCTGAAAAGCCAGGACACCACTGGTTGGTGTGAGATTCATGATGTGAGTTCTAAACTCCAGAGGCTCATTCCTTTGATGCAGCTTCCAGTATCAGTAACAGAGGCTAGGACTTCATTTCTCAGGCATGTAAGTCACTCACGCTAAACTAGGCAAATCCGATAGCCTCTCACTTTCAATTAAAGAAATGATCTCACAGCTGCCAGTGGGGCATGGTTGATTTACGAGACAGTGAGGACACTTGCAAAGCAATACTTGCCGGGGTCAGAGAGGGAAAGACAGACTGTTTCTCCCTTATCTCTCTGCATGGACAACCAGTGTGCCGGAAGGCATTCTCAGATGCCGCAGTGCCTCAGCAAAGTTCTGCTGGAGCCCAGCGAAGGCAGTGAGAGAGCAAGGGTGACTCTGACAAGTGCAGCACCAGCATGGTCACTGCGCCACAGCACCAGAGATCTGGGGACACACAGGAACCCAACGGGCCAGAAAGATCTTAATAGTCCCCAAGCCAAGACTTCTCCCTTTAAGCTTATCCTTGACTTTGCCAGTCCACTAGGTCGTTTATTTATTAGGAGTTATCAGAAACCTCTAGGGAGGTTTCTTCATTTTTTCTTTGCTTAGAGTAAGCCCTAAATAAATGTTTACCAAATCGAGGGTCAGAATTTGTCATTTCATGCCTCCAGTGGTATTACTGTCTTAGTGTTTGATTCTCAACGATTTGGGGAGGTATTTAGAATCCATCGGAGGCATGGATATTTGTATTAGATGGAATAAAAATAAAACTACTAACTGTCATATAACATTTTCTTTGTGCTTGTCATTATACTAAGGACTTTACAAAATTTATTTAACCTTAGCTATATGAAATGGTACTGTTTTTAATCCCTATTTTATAGATGGACAGATTCAGACACAGAGAGGGAAACCATGGCTAACCTATAAATTCATCCTTGGAAAGGGCTAAGCAATGACAAGGGGTGGCTCTCTAAATTACAATGAGATAGGAAGAATAAATTCTAGAGCTCTATACCACTATATGGTGACTCTAGTTAACCATGATATATTATATAGGTTCAGGTAGCTAGAAGGAGGATAGTAAATGTCCCCAACACAAAGAAATAAATGTTTGAGATGATGGATATGCCAATTACCCTAATCTGACAACTATAATTATTAATATATGTATCAAAACATCACTATGTATCCCATGAATATGTATAATTATTATGTGTCAATTAAAAAAAGAGAAAGAAACCTTTTGGACTCTATGTAATGTATGTACACAAAAAACACCACCTGACTCAAATCAGGAGGAGGACTCCACCTGTACAAAGGGCACTTTTGCCCTTATAAGGGGTAATTACTCCAGAGACTTTGATCTACATAGGAAAAGTAGAAATGGCAGTGAAAAGTCAGAGTGATTCAAGCTGAGGTCAAAACATGCGGTGTTCCCTGCCACTTGCCTTCTTTATTATTTTGAACATTCCAACTACTTCCAACCACCTATCCATCCTTCAGTGTGCCAGAGGTGTAGGCCAGGCCTCTGCGGCAGGAGAAGTCCTCTTCAGCAGACAGGTCTTGACCTGGTTGTTCATTAATGGTGACGAGGCTGCTTTCAATGAGTACATCTATTTGATTAAACCTCTAGGCTAAATGATCTTACTTTTCTTAAGCAATGAACATGAATGAATTTTTCTTAAGATATGAATGGTCAAACGACAACAGGAACATCGCTAGTAAAACAGTTTGTTCCATAAGTATGACAGATGAGTCAAATGTCCAGAGTCTGATTCTGACACAAACCCTCATTTTGTGGGGGGGAAGGGCAGGACTGGGCTATCTGAGAATCTGCTCCTGGCTTGGCTCCTGAGGCTCCCGGGAGTGAAGGTTTGAGTCCCTGTGTGAATGACTCAGCTCTGCTCTGCTCAGGGAAGATAAATTAGGTGCCACATGCTTTAGTCTTGGTGAAATAGGTTATTTTGGAAAAAATGTAGAAAGTAATTTTTTTGTTTGTTTCGAATAGATTTTTCAGTTTTATTGAAATCTTACGTGAACAAGAAATTAGAAATACAATCACATCAAAGAACAAATTGTCACAGTTTTGAAGTTTAAGCCAAACAAATTTTGTAGGGCAGATTTCAAAAATGTGTGCGGTTATAACAATTTAAAAACACAGTTAACCTACTTCTACGAATGCAAAACATATTATCATAAGTTATTTTCAATACAAGAAAACAAATTTGTTTGCTTTAATTTTTTTTTTTTTTTTTTTTTTTTTTTTTGAGACTGAGTCTCACTCTGTTACCCTGGCTAGAGTACTGTGGCATCAGCCTAGCTCACAGCAACCTCAAACTCCTGGGCTCAAGGGATCCTCCTGCCTCAGCCTCCCAAATAGCTGGGACTACAGGCATACGCCACCATGCCCAGCTAATTTTTTCTATATATTTTTAGTTCTATATATTTTTAATTCCAGCTAATTTCTTTCTATTTTTTTTTTTTTTTTTTTTTTTTTTAGTAGAGACAGGGTCTCGCTCTTGCTCAGGCTGGTCTCAAACTCCTGATCTCAAACGATCCGCTCACCTTGGCCTCCCAGAGTGCTAGGATTACAGGCATGAGCCACCACACCCAGCCTGCTTTAATTTCTTAAAACTACTAAGACAAAGCACTAGCTTGTATTTTTATTTATAGCATGCTCTATATTCCTATGTAATCTATCCCAAATCCAAAAAAAGAAAAGAGAAACTGTCTAAAACCAAAGGTTCTGCAAAATCATAATTTAACAATGTGCCCAGCTTGTTGTAAAGCTAAAATGAAGCCTGAAATGATAAAAGCATTCTAACCCCGAGAATAAGGGAACTCTGCAAGCCCAATAATGTCCAAGAGCATTTATGAAAAGAGGAAAATTTAAATGACTGGGTAATATACACAATAGTGATTTCTTCAGCCCAATACAAATGGCAGCAAATTGCTACTCCAAGATAAAACAGTTAAGCCAATTTTTTTGAAAAATGTAGATCTAGAGCCAATCATATCTTGCCAATATCATTTTCAAGCCCTCACTTGTCTATTTCCACTGTTGCCCATAAGTATCCTGATAAAATCCCTGGTTGTCATTATTGTAACCATAGTTACCAGAATAGTCACCACCTTGCTGAAGCGGCTCCTGAGTGATGGGTTGTGAATCCCAGTTCTGTCGGTTGTTGTTCTGACGACGCTTGGAATCAGGTTGGTTGTACCCATCTGCCTTTCTCTTGCCTCCTACATTGCCCCCACGATTGCCCTAAGACCCGTGGGAACCATGGCCTCTCTGCTGTTGTGCAGGACCCCCTCTGCCACCCCTTGAGAGAGGAGTCATGACTGGCCATTCCCCTTTGCCAGGCAATGGCATAGGGATCAAGCTAAAAAAGAAACACTGCTTAGGAACTTTGGAAAAAGGTTTTCCACTAATAAAAGGAATCTTGATACAACTCAGCTGCTAAATTAACCCACCCTGAAACCCTAATTTTGGACTTTAGTTTGGAGAGATGGTAAACTCCTTATTGATTAAACACCATTAGATATAGTGAAAATTGCAGCTAAAAGCATCCTGACTGGTCCTGAGTCGTAGGAACATGAATTTACTTTCGATTTCTGGAGGAGTGTTATGAGCCACAGACTGTCAACTCCTGTATAAGCACAGAAAAATAAGCATTCATGGTAAACTGTGTGTATCGAGGAAATTACAATTGAATTTGCTCATCTGGAAATGGGAATAGCAGCAGTAAAAATTTCAGAGGTTTGTCCTGATGATTAATTTAGTATACGTAAAGCTTTCAAAACAGTTCCTGGCACATAATAAAGATACAATTGAATTGTCAAGTGTTATTATGATAGAGATGAAGAGGCAAGAAGGATTATTCTGGACTAAATTAGGGCTACCAACTAGGAATGAAGATACACTCACTTGCAAAGGGAAAGATTATGGCTGAGCCTGGTGGCATGGCTGGCTAATAGCAAAGTAACATGGTGGAGACTGTAATTACAATTTCCCAAGACCTCTTCACCATGCTCATTCCCTCTGCAAGAGTACCTGGGTGATCTGGCTGTGACAGCAGCTCTCATCCAAGGTTTGTTTCCTGTGTTGACTTAGTTCACCTGGCGTGGTAGGCAGAATAATGACCTCCATCCCCAAAGATGTCCACGTCCTAATCCTAGGAGCCTGTGAAAATGTTAATTTATATGCATGGCAAAAATGACTTTGTAGACGTGATTACATTAGCGATTGTCAGATCAAGACATTATCCTGGATTCTCTAGAGGAGTCCAAGGTCCTCATAAAAAGGAGGAAGGAGTCAATAGGAGGAGATGTTTTATGATGGAAGAAAGAGAGTGGAATGATATGAGGAAGGAGCCACAAGCCAAGGAATACAGGCAGACTCTGGAATCTAAAAAGGGTAAGGAAACATAATTGTCCCCTAAGCTCCTGCCAACAAATTGCCTTTAAACTTCTTACCTTTGGAACTGTAAGAGAATAAATCTGTGTTGTTTCATGCCACTAAATTTGTGGTAATTTATTACACCAGCAACAGCAAACTAATACATAATACCTGGGTTACCAGGTGAGACATGCCCCCTGCCTTCCTTTGTTAGTTTGTATGTTTCTGCTGCAACTATCCGAAGCCTTAACTCAAAATGGTTTAACCCAGTTAAGGGAGCTATTATCTCACATAATAAAAACAGCATAATTGACTCAGAGTGTTGCAGGTTGGTTAATTCAACAGCTCAATCACATCATCAA
Organism: Lepilemur ruficaudatus; assembly: GCA_963574885.1. Taxonomy (NCBI): domain Eukaryota; kingdom Metazoa; phylum Chordata; class Mammalia; order Primates; family Lepilemuridae; genus Lepilemur; species Lepilemur ruficaudatus. The sequence continues at coordinate 23,182 of CAUYRT010097393.1, forward strand.
AGATTCAGGTTTTTTCTAAACTCCTGCTCTGACATTTTTCAACATAAAGACTTATCTCTTAGTTGGTCTACTCATGGTCAAAAACAGTTCCTCCAGTTCCAACTACTATATCTTTACACATTAATATCCAAAAGTTGGAAGAGAAAACCACCTCTTTTGGGTGCCGTTTTTTAAGTGCCAGGAATATTTCCCCAGAAGTCTACACTTCTAGACTTTGCCTCATGTGGCATTAGCAAGAATTAAATCATTCAGCCATTTCTAAACCAGTCAATGGGAGAGGCATGGAATCAGGATTCAAACCCTACCCCCCCCCACCCCTCTGCAACCACAACAATTGAAGGGCTGGTCTCTCCTGAAGGACTAGGTGGCTGAATTCCTGGTTGTGTCAGTAAGGAAGAAGAGGGGTGGAAGACGGCATGTGTAGCAGACAACACTGTCTGTTCTACTCGCTCCTCAAGGTTCCTTTTGAGCAGTCCACCTTACCAGAGAGAAAAACCTTCCAAGGTAGAAGAGGGCTATCCTTTACAAGTATGCAAGGTCTATAATTCTCACTCTTTTTGTTCAAAATCTTCTGACAAAAGAAGCATATTCATTTAATTCGTATTTTTGCTTTATTTAGAATAAGCTCTAAATAAACATTTATCAAACTGAGAGTCAGTATTTGTCATTTTATGCCTCTAGTGGTAGAGGCATATTATTAGTGTTTGATTAGTGTATTAGTGTTTGATTCTCAACGATTTGGGGAGGTATTTAGAATCCATTGGAGGCATGGATATTTGTATTTGGTGGAATAAAAATAAAAATAAAACTACTAACTCTTATATAATATTTTCTTTGTGTTTGTCATTATACTAAGGACTTCGCAGAATTCATTTAACCTTAGCTATATCAAATGGTACTGTTTTTAATCCCTATTTTATGGATGGAGAGATTCAGACACAGAGAGGGAAACCATTACTGACCAATAAATTCATCCTTGGAGACAGCTAAGCAATGACAAGGGGTGGCTCTCTAATAATATCTTTAAAGGAAGTAAAAACAATTTAGAAAATATGTGCCTGACACGTTATAGAAACTGCAGGAGGCTTTTATGCTATACTTCAAAAAAATTCTTTTTGATGTAAAATTAAACAACATGAGCAGCATTCGAACCTAAAATGAGGGGTAGACAAAAACATAGGACAGAATGAAAAGTGTGCCTGTGGGAAAGAAACCAATAGAAAAAGGCAAACTTTGTAAGTTGTGGTCTAAAACTCATTAGCTAGAGGGAAAATGTGAGATTTCAAGGAGTTGATTTGGAATCAAGATCATTTGTCTTTCCCTAACTGCAGACCAACATCTTTAATGGTTTATAGAACTATTTTGACCTTTCTCTGGACTAACATCTTCTTTCAAAAACATGTATGGAATATTGTGCCACAACCATTGTACACATAAAGGTCTAGATTATGTTTTGGCTATTGGGCTTTTCTAATCATTATTTATTCATTTTACTGCTATTGAGTTTAGACATAATAGAGCCAAATGATTTCATCAGTCCTTACATACAGATAGAGACAGTAGTAAACTTCATGTTAAATTCATTGATTCCTTTCAGGAGAGATAATGACGCCTGAAAACGCTGACTTCGTTATGCTTATGTTGGTTGGCACTGCAAATGGGATTGAGATGTTTTTCCGTAATCTACTGAACAGTAGGAACTTCTACACCACGTGAATAAAGATTATTTTTTAAAATACCCTTTTCTGAATCCTATTAGAGCTGACAATGGTTTCAGTGACGATAGTTATTTCAGGATGGGATATTGTAGATGATGTGGTACAAAGTAAACCAAAGAATGCCTTCAAGAGCACAAAATCCCGAAACACACAAAGGGAAATAAAAGGCTAATTTATGGTAAAACACAAAGCATGAAACACAAAAATTCCTAAAGCAAAAACAATTTTTATCATGGCTGTATATTACTTTAATTATGGCTCTATTTAAACAGAAGAGATTTCTAGAAAGAAAAATAGAAAACATTAGTTATTTGTCTGGATGATTCCAGATAGATATTTGCTATGACAGAAAGAAAACAGCAATGATCCAGATTGTCTTCTTTTCAGAACTTGCTATCTAAATTGTTGTTTTAACTATTTCCAAAAAGGAGTTAATTAAAATAGTTCACCGATAATTGTGAATGATTCTCCTTTGCAACTTCCTCAAACTGATTTATTCTTGCCAACATTTCTGCACATGTGACTTCCTCTGAATATCTAGATTTTAATTTCACATTTCTAGGACATGCTAAATCATTCCTGGTAACATTTTAATTAGTCTGATGCCTCTGGAAACCAATTTGGCAGAATATACAAGAGTCCCACAGTGTTTGGGTATCTGATCCAGTGGTTCTGCTTCTGGAAATCATTTTCAGGAAATAACTCAAAATTTAGAAAATATGTTTATGTTCAATGTTTGTTCATATGGTAATTATACTAGTAGAGATGAGAAATAATTTAAATGCCTAATAATGGCAAGATGGTTAAGTAAATTATGATATATCCACTGAGTGAGAAGTTATTGCCTCTAAAATTTATAATAAAATGAGAAAAATGTTAAATATAATGATAAATGCAGGGATGGACACATGGCAGAATGCAAAATTGCACCTGATCTTACTTCAGCCATATGAAACAATATGAGTGCATCTTAGTGTCTCAATAAGATATCAAAACTGCGTTTGGTACTTCAAAACCAAACTAAATTAAATATTATATTACTTAGGCACATATATATGTGCATACGTGTTTGTGTGTGTATATATATGTTTCTGCATGATGAAACTAAGAAAAGTTTCATCATGGTAATGGTAAAGAATGGTAAGGAACACAATATTTGGGATAATAGTTACCCATGTCAGGAAGACACAGATCAGGAGGAATCAGGAAAAACAAATAGGTAGATGACAGTTACTAATAATGTTCTACTTTTTGGGGCAGGGTGGTGGGTCTTTTGCTATTCCTTATGTCATCTAATGATGAATAAACAGAGTAAAAGATGGCCATGCGTGGACCGGTGATGATAGCCTGCCGTAAACCAAGAATTACGACTCATTCCATTTCACCATTGTTAAATTATGAGATTATGAGTGACTTTTTTCCCTTTATACATTTCTATAATTTCCAAATTTCTATAATTAACATTACACTTTTAAAATATAAAAACAATAAGCTCATCTAGAACCCTTACCGATTTTTTAAAAAATTTAATAGATATGTTACACATGGGTCTGGTCTGCTAGACTCAGCAAATTTAGGTCAGAAAATTGAACCAAAAGCTAGAGTTTAATTAACACCAAGCTGCAGACAGTTAGTGGTTATATTATCTAGGCCTGAGTTTATTTTCTTAGTCCTGATGATTCAGATTTTTCTCTGAGTATCTGATCACACTGGGCCCTAACTGTAACAACTGTAAGACTTTACTTCTTCAACTGTCTAAGTTGTATGTTGGAAGGTAGTTTGGCATACTGAGACACATTCCTTATTCAGAAACAATACTTTAGACTATCAATGCACCCCTCTACTTCGCAATATCTATGAAATCCTGCCTTTTGTAATGGAAAGAACATAATTCTAGAAATAGGAGATTTGCATTCAAGTCTTAGCTCCGTCACCAACTATATCCATCTTCAGTAAGTCTCAACTCAGCCTCAGTCTTCTCATTTGACGGTGGAAATGACAATGTCAGGATTGCCTCCTGAATGCTTTGCTCTGGCATGCTTCCGCAGGTTTCTTCTTTCATTCCATGATCCACATTTACATTAGTGAGTACCTGCTCTGTGCCAGACCCAGTGTTGGAGGATAGACATGCGAAGTCTTTGCTACCTTGCGTAATTCATGGTGGAGGAACATGCAGTCCTAGCCTGGTGTGGGTGTGTGTGTACATGCACACAGGGACGGGGAAGGTGAAGCAGATATTCCAACTACAAATGACAATTTTCAAATTCAGGAAAATACACCCACCACAAACAGGGGAATAATAGCTGGCATTTATCTTGGCCATTCAGGAACAAGTCCCTTTCTTTTTTCCTGAAAGATATGCTTGTTTCCATGGGACTTTCTACCTATAATTGTCCACATTTGAAATATTTATTTTGCATTTGTTTTGGATCTTTTAAAATTCAACAAACCTTTAATCGAGCTTCTCAGGACAGAACATTTGTTTTTGTTCGGCAGAAATTTTCTCACTGTCCATGTTCAATTACTAAATTAGATAGAAAATAATGTTATTATTACCCTTTCATGCTTATCCCTTGACATTTTCCACAAATGGAAACTTTATTCATTGGCTAAAATTTTCTTTAATACTATCAAATGTCAAAGGCAGGATTTGGTACACCAATCTCCTTGGAGAAAAGAATGTGGTTCTCTAATTCAGTTACAGATGGAAGTGAATTTGATAGCCCCAGACTACCTGCCAATAATATTAAATATTTTTGTAGCCACAAATAACCTGGCAACTCAGCATTTTAGTTTTTAGTCAGATCAGAAAAAGGTCCACTTTCGGTCATACTAGTCATTCATTTGCACATTTCTTCAAATGTTCATTTAGTGCCCAACACGTACATGCCAATTAGCAGCAGAAAAGCCTGCCAAGCTGTGACCAAGGCCATGCCTACAAGGTATCAAACGTTAAGGTACCCTCCGACCCCAAAAGGCTATGGCTTTGGCATCTAAATAAAGGAAGAGGACTTTATGAAAAAATATCTAAAACTGATTTTTTAACCTATCATCAGGATATTTGGTACTGTTTGAACTGAGCCCAAAGTATTTTTAAATCTTACTTCTCAAAATGTAATAAAAAGAGAAAAATAAGTGGCCAATAAACCATGAAAAGATGTCTGGCCTCCTCGTGATAAAAGAAATGAAAAATAAAACAAAACAAAATACAATGTTTCTCCTATTACATTGGTAATGACTTAAAAATTGATAATAACCAGTGTTGGCAAGGGAAGAAAACTGGGCATTCTCACTTAGCTGATGGGCTTTAAAATAGTATAATTTTTCTAGAAGAAAAGAGGTAAACCAACATGTTAGCAGTGGTTACTGCTAAATATAGGAATCTAAGTTGATGTTTAAATTTTCAAAAAAGTTTTGTTTTTCTGTATTTTCTATGGTGAATACATTTACCACTTTAATTAAATATAATGCAATCCTTTAAATAAGAAAAATGTAAGAAATATAATACGATGCTTCTTAAAATTCTGTAAACTTCTAAATGCTATAAAAACAAAGAGATATTGGCATTCTCTTTACAATCTGTTAGAATAACCTTGTGAAAATTTATATTTTACTAGTTTTTATCAATTTAATTCCAAAGAATATAGAATGTAATATTTGTTGAGGACACTGTAAACACATAGGATTCTCGTGCCCCTTGTTAGACATTTTGTATAATGCATGAGGTGTTTATGCGCTATTTCAGTGGACAGCTGAGATTTGCAAACTTGCACTCCTGTCCATGGGAAGCACGTGGGAATAATAGGAACTGCTGACAGATGTAGGTACTTTTGTAGTTGAATCCAAAATAACAGAGGTAGAAAGCGAACACTCTTTGGTACCCAGGGTAGCCTGCATTAAATTCCTGCCTCTACCCTTCATTGGCTGTTGCTCATTGGACTGAATGTGTCCCCCCAATATTCATGCATTGAAGACCCCAGTGTGATGGTTATTTGGAGGCGAGGCCTTTGGGGGATAATTATGAGATCATAAGGGTGGGACCCTCATGGATGGGATTGGTGCCCTTATAAGATGAGACAGGAGAAAGATGCTCTCTCTCTTTACCATGTGAAGATACAGCAAGAAGGTAACTGTCTGCAAATCAGAAATCGATTCTGCCAGCAGATTCAGCCTTGGACATTCAGCCCCTAGAACTGTGAGAAATAAATTTCTGTTGTTTAAGCTACCCAGTGTATGGTACTTAGTGATAGCAGTTCAAGCTAAGACAGCTTATATTATAATGATAATATTTACCTCTGCCAGTTATGAGATTTAAATGACAAATGGAATAATAAGAGAAAATTTGCATTGTACCTGACAAATAAGTACTCAATAAACTTTAGCTTTTATCACCATCGGTAGGTTCATCACACATTTGGTACATTTGACAGCTGCTCAGTCCTGTGTCGCTGCACCTAAGGAGGAGATGTCAAAGAGCAAGATTAGTCAACAACCTTCTACATTCCTCAATGTTCCTCAGGGAATAGAAAGTGCAAGCCATGGAAAGGAATTGAATTTGCAAATACCCTTGCATTCCTACTCTATTTTCCTTTGTGCGTGCGTGTGTGTGCACGTGTGTGTGTGTGTGCACGTGTGTGTGTGTGTGTGTGTGTGTGTGTGTGTGTTTGCATCTGCCTCAATGGAATCTTTTTGTTTAAAAAAAATGGAGTAGAAGAAAACAGGTGCTGTCCACCATAGTTAATATTGCAAAGCCTTGGAGAGTAATATATTTACTGCTTTGTCACCCAGAGCCCAGCAGGAATTATACTTTAGGGGATCCACTTTGAATTGCATGATTCTTTTTTCTTCTTTACAGTCATTTCAATGTTACCAAACTTTTAAGTCCCTGGATGGATGAAAATCTCTGAGCAAATTGGCAAATGTTACAGAAGCCCAGTGATGAATTGTCTCAACACAAAGAACATCCTGAATTATTCAGTGCACTGGGCAAAGAGAACAATCACCACTTTATGCGGTAAAATAATTAACCTGCTAACAATGACCACTCATAAGAAAAATGTAGCAAAAGTTTACTTAAAAGGGGAAAATGTTAGTGAGTTCGCTTTACCTTCAAGTAGAATCAGTAACTGAAAACGCTAGCTCCATAGTCCTAAAGTAAAACCCCTCAGCCCTGTGCAGGGCACGGGGGATAAAGTTGTTTACTTCCTGAAAAACACAAAAGCTTATTTTTCAGATCTTAAAAAGAGATATAATTTAGAAAAGGGATAGCCACAAACAACACTTTCTGCTGAGAACAAAAACCAAAGCAAAAAAAGAAAAAAAATATATTTATGGACATTCCAAGCAACCACTATGGCAAATCTCACTGGAACTTTAATTCATGTGGAGGCTTTGAAATATCAGCACACAGCAGGAAATGAAAGGGCATCTGAAAAGTAAAGGGCAACTGCAGTTTTTCCTCTATTCGTACCTCTAGAAATTGCAAAGAAAGTCCTTATTTTTAGTAAAATTGCTATCACATTTGCAAACGGCAGCCCTGGACGTGTGTCCACAGCTCTGTGCCAACATCACTGTATCGCTGTGGATCCAAACCCACCAGAACATTTTGTTCTTCAAAAGTAGTTTTGCCTTAAAATACATTCACGCGGAGAGCAGGGATTGAGAACTGCAGTGGATAATGAGAACTCAGGGCAGAGAACAAGAGAAATCTGCAAGAGGTCTAAAGGAGTATGCTATGAAGAAAAATTCTTTTTTAGCTCCCAGTAAATTCCTCAGCAATTAGTGGTTTGTCTTGAAATGATAGCAGTTGCAAGAACTGTGGCCAGAGATTCGTTGCTTGCCTACATCATGGGAATATCCCTGGCCTTTGAGAAAAACAAGCTGCATAGAGTTATGGTGGCACAAAATGTTTTTCAAAGCATTATGTGCCCCTCTTTCAATAATCTGTGAAGCAAGCAAACGAACAATCAAAAAGTAAGCAAAGAGAAAATTATCCTCAAACAGGATTTCATAGATATTGCAAAGTAGAGGGGTGCATTGATACTCTAAAGCGTTGTTTCTGAACAAGGAACTGTGTCTCAGTATGCCAAACTATCCTCCAACATGCAACTTAGACATTTGAAGAAGTCAACTCTTAGATAAGTAGGATAAAATAGTTTTCCTGGCTGCAAAGTACCTTTTGGTAACAAATTTCTTTACACATGTTTGAGATGATCTTGTAGCCATAAGAGTTAATTGCTGAAGTTTCCAGTCTGATTTTCAGATGGTTGACTCATAAACTCTTGCTGTTGTAACAACAGAGTTGAGACTATGTTTCCTGAGTGGGACTAGAAAATTATTTTTGGGAGAAATTAATCTAATTCACAGGCTTTTACTATAAATTCAAAGCAAATGTGAGCATTCCCTATCCAGGGAATGGATTAAGGTTTATTTATATTTGAAGGTCAGACATATTGCAAAAATTTTGACAACTTTATATAAATCTCATGTATAGTTAGGTTATTTCTATTTCTAACCTTTCTAAGAATAAATGCAGTCTGGCCCATTTGATTTAGTTGGCATTTCTTTGTTTAACTTTTCACGAGCATTTGACAGCTCACAAAAGTCACCTATTTGTGCAGTCACACAATGGGGATGAGGAGAGGTGATGGCAAGGTTGCAGAAAAGCACAAGAGATCATAAATAGGTCTGTGGTCTTTTTTTGGAAAATATAATCAGCTATTGGTGCTATTAAACTTGTTAAGCTTATATTAGTCATGTTCACTTTTGCATGAATATATATTTCAGATCCTCTCTGGGAAGAGGTTTTCAGAATAGAGAGAGAACCTGAGTATGAAGCCTTAAAGGAGTTGGGAAGGGGTATAGATAAAGGAAGGAAATAGGTGTACAGAAGTCCAGACATGTTTCACCTGTCACCACTTCTGCAGCTACCCATAAACACATGAGCACCCACCCCGTACCCATTTAAGTGATTGCTCCTCTCTGTCAATGGGAAGGGGAAAAAGACTGAATTCCTTCCATTGTTCTTCCAATCACTTCCCTCCATCCTATCTTACCTTTCTCCTTCTCCCACGCAATATCCTAATGAAGAGTTGGCTTCAAAGCAAGTCAGTAAGACTCTCTAATATGGAGATCTGAATTGTGGAAGGCATCTTAGCGCCTAGCCCAATTTCACTGCTCTGCCTGGAGCTAGATAGTTGCCTCATTCAAACAGCTATGCAATGGCAACACCCACATTTGCATCTCCATGGCTAGCCACACCTTTGCCTAGGCAAAAGTTTGAAAGGCTTTGTTCAATCCGTATAACCAAAATCCAACATCACAATCAACATAACCAAAACTGAACTCATCTTCCCCTCAAATCTGTTCCTCCTTCAGTGTTCTCTGTGCTACTAAATAGGCAACCATCAGAATGGTTGCTCAGAAGAAAAACCTGAAAATCATTCTTCATGAGTCCCCGATCTTACACATCCAAGTAATTAGAGAACTCTGTCAGTTCCACCTCTCAAATACTAATTGAATTCATCCCTTTCTCTCAAATTCCTCAGACACCACCATCCTCTTGCTAGGACAACTGAAATAATCCCCCTCAGTGGTGTCCCTGCCTTCAGACTTAACCGCTTTCTAACCATCCCCTATACAGCATCCAAACAACAATTCTTCTCAAACACAAAATATGATTATGTCAAACTTTATCTTAAAGCTCTTTAACGGCACCCTGTGGCCTTAAAGTAAAAACCAAGCTTGTTGACATGGTCATGGCCCACCTCTCTCTGGACACTTGTAAGTCCTTGGAATGAGCCAGGCATTTCCTGCCTCAGAGCCAATGCTATTTCTTCTGCCTGGAGGTCTTCCAATGGGGCTATCTTTACAAGATATTTTCAAACATTATAGATAAAGAATCATGGGAGTGGCTAGAGCATGGTGTCTCATGCCTATAATCCTAGCACTTTGGGAGGCTGAGGCGGGAGGACTGCTTTAGCTCAGGAGTTCGAGACTAGCGTGAGCAAGAGCGAGGCCTCATCTCTGCAAAAGAATTAGCCAGATGTAGTGGTGCATACCTGTAGTCCCAGCTACTTGGGAGGAGGAGGCAGGAGATCTCTTGAGCCCAGGAATTTGAGGTTGCAGTGAGCTATGATGATGTCACTGTACTCTAGCCCAGGCAACAGAGAGAGACCTTATCTCAAAAAAAAAAAAAGAAAATCATGGAAGACTCATTTTATACCAATTTCTGCTCCACATACAGCAAATTATGTGCAAATACAGGTAATCTGAATCTGTACAATACCTATTAGCATAGTGCAAATGGCTCACCAGTAATCACTTTAGTGAAATTTTCATGTTTTTCTCTTCTCTTTTGCAAATACTTACTAATACATTCTGTGATGCAACAATTATTGCAATATAGAGTATTCTACCCTAACATTAATTGATTCCATGAGGCCAGGCACAGTGGCTCACTCATATAATCCCAGCATGTTAGGAGGCTGAGGCGGGAGGATTGCTTGCGGCCAGGAGTTCAAGACCAGCCAGAGCAACATAGTAAGACCCTATCTCTACTAAAAACTAAAAAAATCAGCGAGGCATGTTAGCACATGCCTGTAATCCCAGCTACTCAGGAGGCTGAGGTAGGAGGATCACTTGAACCCAGGAGTTCAAAGTTACAGTGAGCTATGATTGTGCTACTGCACTTCAGCCTGAACAACAAAGTGAGACTCTGCCTCAAAAAAAAAAAAATTGACTTCATGATACATTTTCAGTTTTTAATCAAACATATGAAAATTTAAATTTTAACCCAAACTTTTAAAAAGTGATACAGATTACAATCATATTCTCCTAGTTTTAAAATTTAATCTTGGAAAATTTAATTCAAAATTGGTGTGATAGGAAGGACAGAGGCATTTGAAGTCAATGCTTGAACTTGAGCTCAAATCCCAGCTTATGGTAATTAGGTAACTTTGAAAAGCTACCCAACTTCTCTGAGACTCAGTTTTACCATCCACAAAATGAGGACAATATTTGATTTGCGGGGTTGTTGTGCAGATGAAATGCAACAGCCTGAATAAAAGAGCCAAATACAATTCCTGCTTCATAGCAGGCCTTTGGCAAACTCTAGTCTTTCTCCTTTAATTTATACATTATGTAGTTCAGAATATAGACATACCCACAGGCAATATTTTTTATATAAACACACACACCCCTATTTTATAAAAACACATTGTAAGGAACTTCCAAAATTAAACCAACTACTTACAATATTGTGGGATTATTGTCATGTTTTTCAGGGGTACTGGAGCATAGCCAAAGTAATTAAATCTCTAGCAAGTTTAGTAACGAAAAAGGCCCCAGCCATTGGCCATTGTAATTATTCTATTTCTTGTAAGAAAGGAGACAGATTTATTTGTAGTATCTCATACTTAATCATTAGTATTAAATGAATTAGCACCAGAACTAATCAAAGAAGCAAGCGGCTGATTACTGCTGCTTTGTAAAACAAAGAGGTAGTTGCTGTTCACACAGGTTAAAGCAGCCAAAAAGGCCTCTAAATAAATGGCCAATCTCTTTTTCTCCTTTTAAACTTGTTTTCAATAGTCTTTAGTCTGTGATTACTTAAATATTCATTTATTTCAGAGGCCTTTTTGTGCAAATCCCAATTTAAAACCCAATCACGTTCTTATTAAATTGGGCTAACAACTACTTTCAGAGGAAGAAACAAACTTCAGTATTCTATCTGTAAAATTTGACTTTGTATGACTACATAGGCAGTTAATTCAATTACAAAATTTAGTTATAAAATGATCCAGGTTGAAACCAGGAAAGATCATGAAGTCTCATAGATTTATTCGTGATTATTGAGTTACAGGGTAAAGAAGGGCTGTGATATGCATTAGAGGACATGGAGAATCTGTTATGTTTTATTTATTCAGTAATTCCATCTTATAATTTTCCCCACACACATTATGCACCCATTTGTTTGTTATTCAATATAACTTAGAGTGATCGCACATTTACAAGTGTGTCTGTAGTTGGTGATCCAGTTGCATTTTACAGTCTGGCTAGAAATATCAGTATAATCAGCACACATCTTTCCTTTGGCCTTTCAAAGGGGTATTACTATCACTAAATTTAAATTCCAGTGGTGAACCACAGAGGGTGGAATCCTTCTGACTAATTATAAAATAGTCCCTTTTTCACTTATTCTGAGAGCTGACCACAGCATAGGGTTGGTACAGGACCTAAACGTGAGAGATTATTCATTTGATTCTGACCACACTTGCATCCACCCCATCCATTGGAGACATTCTTAAATAGTGAGTCTAGTAATATATTTTAAGGGGAAGAACTTTTCAATAAGCTGGTTGTTTGTTTCCTACATGAAAAAACTTACATTTCCATATAAAAAGATAGAAAAATGTGTGTGTGTGTGTGTGTACAGCTGTGAGGAAACTATATGTGGAAATGTTGGAATTTCTCTGTTCTTACAGGAAAGCTTTGATAAATAAAGAAGTCAGAAGATATGAAATGGCCTTTGCTTTCAGATGTGGACAATATTACCAAAGAGGTAAATCGATAGAGAGGAAGGAGCTGTGGGAGTGCAGTCTACTGGTTCGGGAAGCCAGGGCATGGCTGAGCTAAGAGTCCCAGCAGAAGGCCACGACAATGACTTTCTATCAAGAAAATATCTTCAAGATATTGAGGGCCCATGAGAACCAGAGCATGTTGTATCACAACCTACTGGTGATTTTTAATAAATATATGAAGCTTACAACGCTACAAAAAGGGATACTGAAAATGATCTTACTCGTATCAGGAATTTAAGAACCTACCCTTCCCAGTCCCTTCTCCAATATAAGAACTGATCGTTTCTCACCAAGTTACTTGAATTCTATTCCTGGATAAGCCCTATCTTCAGAAATCATTGAACAACACATTGCTTTGGCACCTAGTGCGCTGTTTTCCAAGTAACTGTTCATGGATAATATCCAAAGAGATGTTAGCATGGTTGAAGTATTAGTAATTATGAAACACACCAGACACTGAGTTCCTCTCGTGGGGATTGCCAGTGTAAAACCTCCAAAGAATCCAGCGGTAGAAATGCATGTTCAACACTGTTGAATAGTGTTCCCAGAACATGATTGGGCCCAGGGTGCTTCCTTTCTTTGCTGCGTACCTTTGACACATCATGAGGAATGTGAGTTTGGGAAACCTGAAAGATTATATCAGAAAACCCAAAAGAAAATGGCTTAACCAAATAGGTCTTTATTATTATCACATACTGAAAACTCAAGAAGGAGATGACTGTTCCTATTGCTTCAGTGACTTCAGTGGGTCAATAATGTCAGGGTCATTCCCTTCCTTCATAGTTGCAAGATGGTGGAAACAGTTCCCATCCAAGGTGATGGGGAGGTGTGGGGCTTTCAGTGGTGTTTCCAGTTTCCATCAAGAAATCAATGAAGCCACCCCGCAGACTTCCAGTTCATCCTTAACTCCAGGTGAGCTGGAATAGCCTCTATAGTGGAGGCAGTCAAGGGAGAAGGAGCTTGGCTATGGCTGGAGAGTTGGCCAACCTACATCGTTCTCGACAATGGTAGAATTACCCTTAGGGACTTGCATTGTGGTTTTATGCATTCAGCTTCCACCAAGAGACACTGTTAGAACGAGTTACATGAAATCTACTGTTGTCTTTATGGTAACAGCATTCTGTTCATGAGGTTGTGGTCCAAAGTAAAAGAATGGCTGTAACAAGACTCAAGTGAGAAACTCTTCTCAGGCTCAATGCTGTCTTCCCACTGCCTGCACTGCTCGTTCCAGAAATAATGTTTACCCTCACACAGCCCTTTTTATTCTACCTTAGCTCTAGAAGCCACATTCCTGGTGTTGGAACATTCTCTACAGGTGCTGCAATATTTTCAACAAGCAGTGGGGAACTGGGCAAGTTTCTCACTGCTCTGAGATCCAGAGATCAATCTCTTGTTTCCCTCTGAGCCTTTTCCACTCTTTTCAAACTCTTATTTTTCCCAATAGATTTAAATATTTGCAAATAAAAGTCCCAATAGAAAGTTTGGGACTTTTTTTTTTTTTTTACCTCATTTGGAGTGATACCATAGACCTCCCCTGATGCAAAAAAGCACAGTCTTCTGATATAAAAGGAGAAAATACAGGCAGAAATTATAAACTAGCATTACCAAGATTACTTGGTCCCACACTTTACACAATAAATTATTTAATCACAAATTAAGAAGTTTGGTATTTAACGTCTGTCGCTCCTGACAGTGTGTAAGTTCTACCCATTTGACACTGTTCAAGGACTCTTCTGTTCCTCACCTCTTGCCAAATTTTCACAGTTCAAGCCACACTCTCCTCCACCCGCTTCACTCTCAGCAGAAGACGGACCAGCTGCAATCTTCTTAAAGGAGAAACTAATCAGCCCCTTACTTCTCATCTCTATCGTCATTTCTCTTCTTTTTCTTCACTTTTGTCTGTGAAAAAAAGTTTTTTCTTCTTCTGGCTGGGGCTAACCTAACTGTGCTTGTGAGATCTCCTCACTTTCTCTGGCATTTTCTATCATCAGTCATCTTGCACTATCATGTACTTCAATTGCGGCTTCCATGTGGACTCCTTCTTCCACTTTGCCTACAAATATTTTCAAGTTCTCATTTTAAAACATTTTTTAAACACTCTTCAAACTATGGTTCTCCTCCATCTTCCCCCAGATTTCTTGGAAGAATGATTCAAATCTTTGGCTTGTACTTCCTATTTTCTTAAACACTTGCAAACTTGCCATTCTAGTGAAATTGTTATATCCAATGACCATTTCTTAGTCTTCTTCCTCTTTGAAGTCAGCTTGTTAGATGATTGACTGATTGAAACAGGGTCTCGCTCTTTTGCTGGGGCTTGAGTCCATTGGCATCATCATAGCTCACTGCAACCTCAAACTCCTGAGCTTAAAGGATCCTTCTGCCTCATCCTCCCAAGTAGCTCGGACTACAGGTGCACACCACCAAGCCTGCTAAGTTTTTAAAAAAATTTTTGTGGGGTCTTGCTATTGCCCAGGCAGGTCTCAAACTACTGGGCTCAAGCAATCCTCCCGCCTCAGCCTCCTGAAATGCTAGGATTACAGGCATGGGCCACCACACCCAGCCTAGATAGTCAATTTAAATGAGACTCATTTCTCCCTTAGCTTATGACATCACACTTCCCTGTCTGCTTCTGGTCTCTCCTCCCATCTTAACAATGCTAGAGCTAGGATAACCAGTTAAAATACAATTGCAATCATCTAGATTGGGGTTAACAAACTAAATGCCCCATTGTCTGTTTTTGAAAATTTTTATTGGAATGCTCATTTGTTTTATGCCCCATCAGCAGAGCTGAGTAGCTGTGACAGAAACTCAATGACAGAAATTGTCTAGCTATCAAAGCCTGAAATATGTAACTGGCCCTTGACACCAAAAGTTTGCTGACCTCTTTCTACATGATATAGACAATCTAGATCTAGAAGAAAGACTGTGTACTACTAGGAATCAAGAGATGACTATAAGATATATTAAGATATAAGATAGAAGCTAATGACTAATTGGAAGGGGTGCATTAAGGAAACAAAATTTTCAAAATGACACCTAGAGATTTCCAGTTCTGATGTGTGGGTGAATAGTGCTGTTAACTAAGGGAGGTAACAGGAAGCCAGGAAGTTTGCGTGAGGAGGTGATACTGAAAGGGAGACTGTGATTATGATTTGACTTAGATATTTTACATTTGAAGGTACTTATTACTGTATTTTATCCAAATAAAGATAATACATATAAGGAGTAAAATCTAAGCTAAAGAGAAAAATTTGGGAATGCCTATGTGTCACAGCAAGAAAATAAAAATATAAAACCAGAAAGGGAAGTGCTTATAATTTAAAAGTTCCAACACATATCAATCTCTCCTTCCTACAGATTTAGTTAATCACCAAGTCTGCACACCATTTCTCCCATCACACCTCATATCCCTTACATGGTGATTTCACCATATACAGTTGACTTTCATTATTCACAGATTATTTGTGAATTCACCTACTTGTCAAAATTTATTTGTAACTCCAAAATCAACACTCATGGTGCTTTTATGGTCATTTGCAGACAATATTCACTGTAAAAAAATTGAGTCACCTGGCACAATTTACTCCCAGCTGAGGTTGAGTAAGGAAACGCTCTGCCTTCTTGTTTCAGTTCTTTCATTGTAAAACAAATGTCCTTTTGTGGGCTATTTAGTGTCCTTAGTATTTTTATACTTTTTGTTGGTGATTGTGTAGTTTAACACATTGACTGCCGCACTAGAAAAACAATTTTTTTCCTTTGGGCCATGGTGTTTTATTACTAAAATAGAATAAAAACTTCAAAAACAATCCTAATTTAATGAAAAATTTATTTTTTATTGTTTTCTGTGCGTGAGTTATATGCAACTTGAAAAATAGTTATCACAGCTCCCAAGATGAAGAAACATGAGTTACATATGCTTCATGAGGCCCCAGGCTCAAAACTAGCATCAGTTAAATATTAATATAACTCACAAGGCAGTTAATGTGTTAAAATGGTCCCAAAGCATAGTACTGAAGTTCTGTGTAGTGCTCCTATGCACCATTAAGGCTGAGTGCCTTACAGAGAAAATACATGTGGTAAGCTTCATTCAGGCATAAGTTTTAGTGCTATTGGCTGTGAGTTCAAGGTTAATGAAGCAATGATATATACTGAAGTATCATTAAACAGAAATGCATATAAAACAAGGTTATGTATTTAATATTACCGATTGACAAAAATGTTATGAACTGAGTATTGTAGGAAATAACCCTGTATTTCCCCTAGGTCCTAGGGCCTCAGAGCGATGCTTCAGTAGTCAATAATAGAGTGTGGGAACTTTATAGAACATAACTACCACGAATAATGGGAATAGGCTGAACCTTAGTTCACAACCAGATTATAAACTTCTTGAAAAATCCCTTATTCATCTCTGTGTAACATGTAGTGCATTGCCATTCATTGACATTTTCTAAATCTATCTCTTATTACCAGAGAATAGATCTATTTGTTCTCAAATTTATGTGGCCTTTCCTATAGACGGGATCTAATAAACATACCTGTATTGGAAAGGGAGTTCAAAGATGACCTAGGTCAAGGGCTAGAATATCCAGGAAAGTTTTTAAGAACAAACGGCAACTACAAATGTAAAAAAGTGCTTTTTAATTTTTAGCCAGAAGGATCAAGTTGACACAATAAAGTTTTTTTTTACTGGAATATTAATCATGTCTGTCCATATGCCTTAAGCAACATGACTATTTAATGAAAGTTAAGATGGCAGGGCAATTTTAATTTATGCAAAATTACAATTCTTTAAAATGCTTCTATAAAATTATAAATTGACAATAATCCCCCAAATTGGAAGTCAGATAATTTTAGTACAATTTGAAATTAAAGTACAGTTGTTTATACAACAATGAATAAGGACAAGTTTCCAAGTCAGATATCAAACTTAAAATTCAAAAATAAACAGAAGAAATGTAAACAGTTATATTAACATTTATAAATGCTGCCTAGAGCAAGGCTACTTAAAATATGGTCCATGAACTGCTTGTGATTTGTCTAAAATGAAGGAAGAGCTTGGGCCAGAATGAAAATCAATTAAGTCACTAATCACACTGGTTCAGCTGACTTTTTTTCATAATAAAGACTTCCTTGATAAAGGAAGCAGTATGTTGATTTACAATCTGGCACAAGCACCTTATCTCATTACAGAGAGGAGAACAGTTACTGCTTACTTCTTTTAAAGTGCCATTATAATTTCACTGCTCAGAGCTAGGTTAACTTTACTGTAGGGAAAATTATTAAAATGACAATTGTTATCTATACATCATGTATTTTAAAATCCCATCTATCCAGGGATCCTACCCAAAAAGCAAATTAAATTTTATAAATTCATCACAGTTTAACATTTACCCTTAGATGTGGTTAAGTGTTACTGACATCCATCCACTCAGAGAGGCTCTTTAGATTCCTACTTCAGTGAGATACCTCAGTTGCTTTTGATGGCAATTTTTTTTTTAAATCTTGGGAGAAAAAGAATAAGAATTGAGTCATTTTATTTCCACATTTCAATCAGTAAAAATACTTAAATACACCTTTATGAAAAAACTGGATTTTTATATTCTTTGTGCAAACACTAGCTGCTTTTTTATAATAAAACTTAATATTAGGAAAAGAGGCATGGAAATTTATAACTCCACGTATTCTAAACTAAGGGGAAACAGGTAAAATATTTAAAAATTCCTCAGAGGAAGAGAAAGTTGGTATAAAATGTATTTTTAAGAACTACCTTATAATTCAAAATTCAAACAATTCTTGATTTTTATTTTTTGGTATGGCATGATTCCTTTACAAATTAAAAAAATATAATATGGTATTTAAGAAAAGTAATCATTTCCTTATTATCCAATGACTAAGCTTTACCTGCATATATCTTAACACTGAAGGTAAGTAAATGGACAATCAACAATTTAGAAATAACTCATCAGTTTTAGATATGCAAGAGCTCAATTCAGTTTCCACAATATCTAGTTTATTCAACCAACAAACTACTTCTTAAAGAATTTAAATGTATATTTATATGTTATAAGAAGAGAGTTCCTTTGGCACCTGAGTTGAGCACAATATACTACAGCCAAGAATCTCTAAGAGAAAGTTGTCTAAGGACTGTATTTTATCTGTCTATACATATATACATACACCAATACATATACACATGTACATACAAATACACACATAGAAATAAATTTTGCTTAAAAACTGCTGAAGATGTTAAAGGAATTCACTAATGAAATAAAGTGACCTGATAATCATTAAAAACAGTTTTAAATTATTATTATAGAATTTGGAGTCATAAAAATTTTGAGAAGTTAAAGGTTTCAAAGCACTATACAATTCAAAGGGGAAACATCAGGTTATTGTTTTTTTGTCAAAATATAGTTTCTTTTGATACCGTAACATGGTCATAAGATCACAGTTATCTTAACATGATAATATAACAGACTTTTTAATGGTTACCAGGTGAAAACTCATCAAAGATTACCCCCAAAAGAGTAAATCTTTCTACCCTCATTAGGAGTAAACAGTCACTGGCCACTGATCAAATATTCTGTTCTCTCTAGACTCTTACGTGCATTTATCCCAGCAAAGGACCACACTGAGAGGCCACTCTGCAGATGGCCTTATGCTGAGCCCTCTCACTCACTAGGAATTTTACCCAAGAACTTTAGAAGGACTTGATGTCATTCTGTTTTATGATCACATCAACCTTGCTACCGCTAATTCTGGCATTGTGTTAATAGTCCTTCTGGGGCTATGATTTTTTAATGCACACTTTGAGAACTCTGAAAGACTGGCTTGTATTCTAAGATGTAAAAGACATCTAAAATTTAGTAAGCTGCCTCAGTCTGCCAACATTTTCTTCTATATTCAATTAACAAATATGTTTGACTAAAACAAGAACACATTTAATTTTACCTAAGTATCTTCTATTCTAGAAATTCTGGAGGATGAAAAATCTCTACACTTGTATAGCATCTATTCTCCATCCCTTTCAGATCTTGCTAGATCTGACGTATGTTGAGAGTGGGCAAAAGGCATTTAAGTTAAAAAATGAAACCATGCTATTCTTTTCTCTGCTCCAAATTGTACACAATATCCCTGATCAGGTTTTTAACTCCCTCTTTGCTCTGGTTAAAAGGCCTCTCTCATATGACAGGTCACATATAATGGAAATCTTATGCTGTTTTGAAATATCTGTAATTGAAAAACATTTTCAATTGTAAAATGTTGCTTGAGCATCTATAAAGTAGTATATATTTTGGCTTAAACTTGATACTGTTTTACTAAATAAATTATATCAACAAAGATATGGTATAGGACTCATCTTAAAGAACCTATTAAATTCCTATGTCTTCATTTTGTTCAGTTTATACCAACTATAAACCAAACCACTTTTTTTCCTGATATGTGAAACATTTTGGTAAGTTCACTTGAACTTGATTTCTTTCATTAACATGTGAACTCACATGTAGAATTTTATGTTTCGTCATATATTTAAATATTTTCTTCTCTGCAGAGCTTTCTCAGGATAGGAAATTATATTATACTAGCTACTAAGTAATTTGGCATTAAAACACTTCCCTAAATTCTTCTATGCAAAAGTGCATTTCCAAATAAAAATGTCATATATGAAGCCTCAAACCACAATCTCACACTGGAGTGGATATAAAATTTCAAATTCAGTCCAAATGAGTCAAACAAAAAAGTGCTAACAAAGCAAATCTGAAACAAGTTCTTGGGGATTGGGCAATGAGTCATCGAAGCGAAATCTTTTGGAAACTACGCTGCTATCCTCTGGGATATTCTCTTTGTCTTCTCGATCACCACAGGTTCCATTGCAAGAGAATTTGGAAGTCTTGTCTTCAGAGGACCTTACTGTATGATCATGAATTTGAGAGGAACTGGAAGTTTCTTCAGGGTGAAACAAGTTTCCAAAGTCCCATTGCTGTAGCCAAGAATGAGAAAGGCAGATCTCTGCTGTTGGTCTTTTCCTTTGAAAGAAAGCACCAAAGGAAAATTGAGAACTAAAAATCAAGTTGAAAATGTCTTCAGTTTTACAGATTACAGACATATTTTTTAATCATTATAAAAAATAACATACTCATAATTTATAATTCAAACAGAAGAGAATAATAATGGTAATAGTAGCTAACATTTTTTTAATGGAATGCTTAGTTATACACCAGGGACTCTTCTGTATGCTTCAAATATATTATCCAATAATCACAAGAAACCTAGGAAATGGGTACCATTATTCTTCTCATTTAAAAGATATGGGAAAAGTAGGATACAAAGAGGCTTGAATTTTGCCCAAAATCTCCTACCTTGTAAATGGTATGGTCAAGTGGGACCTTGACTCTATAGTCTGTGCTTTTAAACATTACATCATGTTATCCCGATGAAGGTAAAAAGTAAAATTATTTTCTCTGTTTTCTCATTCCCCAGTTCCACCTCCCTCCAGATATTTTCTCTACATATGTGTGCATATATATATACACACACACAGAGCTTCATACACTCCATATATTTCTACAATTTGCCTATTCCACCCACTCAACAATGCATTTCAAATATCTTTCTTCATCAGTATAGAGTTAACATATTAACAGCTGTATTATTGAGTACTCTTCCATATGGATATACCATATTTATTTAACTAGATCCCCAATGATGTTTCCAGCATTTTGGCATTATAAATAATGTAGCAATTTTTTTTGGAACTTCTCTGATTATTTCCATAGGATAATCTACTAGTAATGTTACCAAGTCTTTATATTTTGAAAGACTGTGCTTAGCTGCCTTCCGAATGACTTCTGATACTCAATCCTACCAATATCTTACTCAAGATTATGAAAAAATAATACAAGTTTCTTATAGCACTTTCATGGTTCTTTTTTTTAGCTTAAATCTTTATTCCATCATAAATTTATATTTGTATGAGAAGCAGGATAAAAATAGCTTTATTTTTTCCAATAAACCTTTTCTAGGAAATATAACTTACATGGAAAGAATTTTTAGTGGATATAACACTAATTTCTCTAATCAGAAGTCTTGATTCTAGTCTGCCCTGACTAGAAGATAATGGAAACAGCCCTTAATTTTGAGATTTCCTTCACTGCAGAAAGAAATACTTGAATTTTTTTCTAGGTAAACGATAGTTTTTTTTCTTAAGAAACAAAACTGATGGTAACACTTATATGATTCAAGCATTACAAAAATGATCCATGTAACAAAAACATTTGTATCCCTTTAATATTTTGAAATAAAAAAATTAAAAAAAATAAAAATAAAAACAAAACTGATCAGTTCATGTGAAAAATATGCTATAAATACAGATAGTAAGCAAGTATGTCATAATATTGCTTGCTTCAACTATATCTGAAGACACAGAATAAGAAATGAAAGAAATCAAGGAAAGTTTAGACTTCACATTTCCTCATCACCTCCATGTCTGATGCCTGCTCACATGCGAATTCATTTTATATATAAAAGTGTTTCTTACTCATGACTGCTGAAAGATACAAAAGCAAAGTACCTATAATATCTTTAATTCTGACATGTGCTGAAAATTCATTTTATCATTGAGCTTATAGATGAGAATCTAGTCAAAAAACTTAAGAACGTATGTTAACCTAACAGATACAAATAAGTAAAATTATAAAATCTTTTGGAATTACAAACCCTTTGGAGAAAAATATATTTAATTTATATTCTCCATTGTTCTTTTGTATTCTTAGCAATAACTGCTAAATCTTGAAAACAACGACTAGTTGTCAATGTTTACCCAATACTTTGAGTTTTTAAATTTTATTTTCTATTATGAAAGTTGTATGGCCAAATATCACAATTTGACTGGGTGTAGTGGCTCACACCTGTAATCCTAGCACTCTGGGAGGCTGAGGTGGGAGGATTGCTTGAGCTCAGGAGTTCAAGACCAGCCTGAGCAAGAGCAAGACCCTGTCTCCATAAAAAATAGAAAAATTAGCTGGGTGTGTCCCTGTTGTCCCAGCTACTCAGGAGGCTGAGGTAGAAGGATGCCTTGAGCTCAGGAGTTTGAGATTGCAGTGAGCTAGGCTAATGCCACTGCTTTCCAGCAGGGACGACAGAGTGAGACTCTGTATTAAAAAAAAAAAAAAAAAAATCACACTTTTTCAAAAGGAGGGGAAACACCTACCTATATTCATAACTCCAAATTTAATCAATCACCATTATCATTTGGATATGTTTCCGTAGTATTTTGTTTTTATGTTTAGTTTTTTTCTGATTTAAAAAAATTAACGTGCTCATTATAGAAATTTTAGAATCTAGGTAAAAAAAAAAATTGAAGAAAATAAAAATTGCTTATAAATAGAAACTACAGAAGTATTATTATTTCTACTAAATAACCATTCATGTGTATATTCCAAAATACAGCCAGTGAGAGTTTCTTTGGACTTGTAGAAGCCAATAAAAAAGTTAAGAAACCTATGAGTTTTTTTTTTTTTTTTTTTTAAAAAAAGATAAGAAAACTAAGTCCTGTAGGAGATAAAGTAAGAGATGAAAGACAGAAAAAGTAAGAAAATCAGGATTGCAGCCCAAGGGACTATATCATAGCTTCTACATTATGAGTAGCCAGGCCATTTTAAAGTAAATAGGGCTGATCTTTGGTAAAGCAAAGGTCAGCTTTTTCTTTTCTTGTCTTGAAATTGACAATGAGTAAGTCAGAGTCTTGAACCACCGTTTCAACTCCCTCTCTTAATAGGCTGTCAAAGGGCATTCAATCCTTTAAGATTTGACAATCAATAATTTGTACATGTTACATAACTGTAATTATTTAACTATAAATCATTCACACTAAATCTTTATCGTAACCAGCCATGTGTACTGCAAACTTTCTATTTCTAATTATTTTAGAGAATTTCAGGGATTAGTAGTGGGTTGAGAAATAACCCAAATCTTTTCTTCACTACAAAATCTCCTGTTGTATATTTTATATTTGAAGTTTTGTACTTGTTAATGATCTTTCATACCACCTCTCTCCCCATTTGACCTAAAAGGAGCAAACTTCTAATAATTTTATACTATATTAGAACATAGCTTTCTTAATAGACAAGTATTATTTACTTTGTAATAATATTTAAATAAACCAAAGTTATTACTTACTCTGGATTTTTTACTAAAAGACTCTGGATAAAGTCTGTGGCCAGCTGTGAAACTGATGAAAAAGTTTCTTCTGAATAGTCTACATTAACTTGAGAAATATTGAGGTATGTTTCTTGATTATCTTCTCCCACAAATGGTGATGTATGAGTTAACAACATATATGCTATTATACCAATATTCCTGAAAAACAAATAAGGGAGAAGAGGGACACTTAAAATGTGTATGAATTTTAAAACATTTATATAAAATATAAAGTGCTGATTCTATATATTCCTCTCCTCAAAACTAGCACAGTTAAACTACAGGCTTAAACTGCTTTTCAAAGTTCCTACAAAGTTATTAAAACTAAAATAATTGTGTTATCTCAAAGTTTGCCTCACAGAAAGAGAATACAAGGGAATGCACGTGTGTGTTATATAACATTAATATAATGTATTAAATGTGTATCATTATACGTGCAGTCTCCCCTTCACGCAGACACCTTTTGTGGAGTATACAAAGCTGCTGCAGCATTTCCTAAATAGTGTTCAATGACATAGTAATGATCTGTGAGGGGTTCTGTGCAAATAGGGGTTGCAAGTTTGGCAAAGCACAAAGTTGGGCAAGCAAATTTTTTTACTGCAAAACTTTTCAAATTTATAAATATGTTAATGACAAGTTTGGTGCCCAAAAGCCAGAAAAAGACAACACGGTACATGTTTTGCAAACTTACTTTGCCATAGGATCTTTTTTCCTGGGCAAACCCATAAGCAGTTCCACAGAACACAGAGAATAGGCCTAACTCTTCCATTTAGCCCATGCAGTCAGTCCCCTCTGTAGTCCCAACTGAAGCTCCAGTGTCCGTTCTGGTTCTATTCCCTATCATATTCTCTCTGGGCTAGCCACAAAACTCACAATTCCCTAGAGATGTAATCTCATAAAACTAAACTCTTCAGTGGACTTGACCTCATTTTTTGCTTAGTTCTTCTGCACCTAGATCAGATGTCTTCCATTGTGAGGTGGAACCTGGCAATACACTATCTGCTGCTTCTTCCATGCTTATTAAACATTTTGCCTTTATTACAGAATATGCAGCACTGTACTGCAATTTTTTTGGTCTTTTACTCAACTGAGTTTTTATCACAGAAAGAAATTTTCATATTTATTTCTATACCTCTGGCTCAGAACCTAAGTATTACTTAAAAAGAATGGACAGGTAAGTATTTTCCTGTAGCATAATAATGATACTCAACATCTTTTGAATAAAAACTTATTATTTACACTTGGAATCAAAGAACTCCAGAATATATATTACCCAACTTTCGAAAAAGGCATTTAGGTAACTAACAAAATCTTACCACATATCTGTTGCTGTGGTAATGGGATCATAGTTCAGGATTTCTGGAGCTGAAGGAGAAAATAAAATTCAAATTCAATACTGACAAATTTCAAAACTGAAAATTACTTTATATTAAATTATAGCTGGAAATAATTTTGGAAAGCCTAATGATATAAGGTCAACAGAAACTTTGCATAGTATTAATTATCCTGTAATTGGACACTTAACACATCACTAACATTGAGCAAATTATAAGACTGGATGGCTCAAAAACACAGATAATATTCTTAGAATAACTGGTAGGTATGTAGTTTTTTAAAATCCAACTTATATTAAGATTGCTCTCAGAAAAAAATTTTATGAAGAAGTAAAATGTTAGAAGCTAGCATCTTTTAAACATTTTAATTTAAATTATTATTTTGTTAAGAATTAATTTGCATTATTTTAGTAGACTGATTTGTTTTTCTGTGGGGTAATTAGGATCATGTGCGCTTGCAATGAAATTATGAACAAATTATGATTCTTGGAAGTACTAGATTTTTAAGTAGATTAAATATTCCTCTTAAACTATCAAAAACCTAATTTCCTAAGCAATTAATTTCCTGCTATTTCTTCCCTTGTCAAAAAAAGGTACAAAATAATTCTCTGTACTTTCTAAACATTACCATATATTTCAAATTAGTGCAGCCTAAACTAGGATTTATGATTGAAAAATAACATTCTTGTTTCACAATATGGCTTCATAATTTCTCCAAAGAAAAACTGTTGCTTAAAGCCTAACATTTTTGCTAAATAAAGCCTTTGAGTCATATATGTTGTCAGCTTCCATTAACCACCTACAACCTTTTCACATACTTCTTTGAGCTGCATTATCAACAATTACATCCATTTATTCTAGGCTACCATAGCCTCTGCTAGCATTTAAAAGTTAGTAATTTGCTTTGTTTTTCATTACCACAACGACAGCTGCCTAGCTGAGTGGCACCTGTTCTGTTTAGCTGTATCTTTTCAATGCCCTCATAGGGGTATCAATATGAGCAGCAACAAAAAAATGTAAAAAGAATATTACTATAAATTAAAATACTTTATATCCTGCTTCACACAACTTAAAAACCTTTCATATGCATGATCTGATTTGTAGATTTCATATAATATGCCTAGATTACCTAATCATAGGTTGTTTCTGGCAGCCTTCTTCAAAACCTTCCCTTCACAACCCTATGCAAAACCTCGTATTTTAAACAGCAGCAACAAACAAAAAGGAGTTGTCCTGCTAACAATTCCTCCAGAACTGAAGATCCTGTATCGTAAACAGCTACAGAGTGGGGGCCACAGAGGAGTAGAAATGAGATTTATCCAACAGCCAAGCTTCAAAGGCAATCATGTGCCACTTGATTCTCAGTTTTTCTCTTTTTCCATTTTTCTCCTGTTTCTAACCTTCCTTTTACCCATTTCTTTTTTCCTTATCTACAAAGCCTTTACACACAAACATTAAACTTCTGCACTTACACATTCAATGTCCTGTGAATTGCTGCAAATGTTTTAATACTGTTATGTTCACTACAGTTCACTTAAATGTGTCATGACCAAGTTTCAGTGCATTAAAGTACCTGAACTAATTTAATCCTGGAATTACATACTCTAAGATATATAGCTTTTTAGAGGTATCATTTACTTAATAAATTTCAAAATGGTATAGAAAATACAAGGAAATTCTTACCTAAGTATTCTGGTGTTCCCATGATTTCCCGAAGTTCACATGCATTCCCTACTTTTCGAGACATTCCAAAATCTACAATTTTTACGTCTCCAAGAGGGCATATGCTGCTCAGTAATATATTCTGTGGCTAAATAAAGCACAACAAAAACGTGGTAAGTAATACACAAATAAAAGAACACTAGTCTCAGAATGGAGGAAAATTAAGTGGAATTTATTGCCTAGCTATTATACATTTCACTGTCATTCATCAAACATCTACTGATTTACTATTTAAGAAGAGCTATCATTCAGTGATGCATAAAGCCAAAAACACACTCAAAAAGAGGTCTAGGTTTGGGGAAAAAAGAAGTCAGATAGATAGATAATGAGATATAGATTACTCAATAATAAAGACAAGCCTACCTAATTCTACCCATAAGAAATTCAGAAGGCTTTTCAGTAGAGATGATGCCTTAGCTGAGTCTTAAAGGGTAAGTAGGAGTATGCTGGTTAGAAAGCTACTCTGAGAAATAGCACAAAAAAAGGCATGCAGGATTGAACATGCATACGTTTCCAGAAACAGAAAATGGTTCAGTATAGTGCTATGGTTCTGGGTGTGATTGTTCCCAGATTTTAGCTTAGACAGTAACATGCGTGGTACACCTCATCCACTGTCTCCTAGAATCATGTGACTATGCTTTATTATTGCAGGCCTTAAGGCCTATTACAAAGTTCTGTGCTGCTGCCATAACCCATACACCTACCAAGGTGCTGCTCCCAAAGTCTGTGCAAAGAATCATAATAGTCTCTTCTTTATGTTTGTTTATTTTTTGAGACAGAGTTTTCCTCTGTTGCCCCAGCTAGGGTACAGTGGCATGTCATCAGAGCTCACTGCAGCCTCAAACTCCTGGGCTTAAGTGATCTCCTGCCTCAGCCTTCTGAGCAGCTGACAATACAGACATGTGCCACCATGCCCGGCTAATTTTTTCTATTTTATAGAAATAGAAAATAGAGTGGGGTTTCACTCTTGCTCAGGCTGGTCTCGAATTCCTGAGCTCAGGTGATCCTCCTGCCTCAGCCTCCCAGAGTGCTAGGATTACAGGCATGAGCCACCACACCTGGCCCATAATAGTCTCTTTACTTTGGGAAAATCTTATGCTTGTTTATTATTAAAGCACAGAGACCATTATAGAAGAAAAGATAAGAGAAAAAATCCAGGTTTATGTACCATCCTGACTTCAATTGCTGTGTGATGCTATGTAATGCATTTGGCTTGTCTTTAGCAGGAAAAAGACCCAAGAGGAAGCTGGTGGGAGCATGATTTTCTTGGCATTCACTCTGTTGCTTCTTTTCTCATATCTTAACAGTAGGTGAGATGGCAGAAATGTTAGATGGTAAATACTGCTCCCCATAGCAGGCCCAATACAGAAGTACAGATTTTTTTTTCTTTTATAAAAGGGGTAAGAGGATTTGGAAATTATTTATAGGAGAGAGGCCTGGACTATAGGTAGAGATTTTGGAATTATTATTACGATGAAAGTGGTAGTGGAAGCCAAAGGATCATGCAGGGAGACTGCACACAAAGAGAAGAGTCCAAGTTTAAAAAATAAGAGACAGAGTGATTTAAATTTTATGGTCCTTTGGGTGGCTGTGAAGGAAGGATAAGGAGAAAGGATGATACTATGAGAGGCTGAGGTTTCAGGAATTGGGTAGGGAGCCTGAATGATCTGGAAGGAGCCAAAAGACTGAAATCTTCAACACAAAGATGAATGAGGATAATGGGAGCAAAGGAATGAGGATTAGTGTGAGCTGATCTTCAGTAATGGAGATTATAACTGAGTATTTCAAGGTAGACAGCTTTATAAAATAAGAAGGTCCAGAATGTGGTTGTAAAAGTGGGATGGAGAGGAATGATTATAGGATTAGAACATATGGAATGATGAATTTTAAAAGCCCAGCAATTAATTTGAGCTGTTCATACATGTAGCCTTCTCTTGTCTGCCAACACAAAATTAAGGCCATGTAACACATAGGTAAGCAAAAGCATACCCAGTGCAGTCTAAACGACCATGATCTGTTGTTTCTTGTCAATACCAGTTGCAATTGTGCATTCCAAAAGCAGAGAAAGAACATAGATGTTATGTCAATCTAAATCACATGGTAGGTTACCTTTAAATCAAGGTGGACAATGTTATTCTGATGTAGATAATAAACTCCTTCAAGTATTTGTTTAATAAGTCTGATAACATCGTTTTCAGAAATCATTTCAGCCAACTCAGGTAAACACAGGTTGAAAATTTCTCCACCTGCAGCACTAAAATAAAATTCAAAGAATAGAAGCTTGAAAAAATCATTCACCTAAAAATGAAAACTTTTAAATACTGTATAACTGTTAAGTAAAAGACACATAGCATCTACACACGTGCACACACACATGTGTACACACACATACATACACACTTAAAGACAGGGCAGGGAGGGAGGAGTATTTAAAGAAGAAAATAAATGATAAGAATATTTCAAATTCTGTGTATAAATAGTTGCATATTTAATAAATAAAATTGAATTGCTTCATGAGCCAATAATGTTGTAGGCTACCCTAACTCTGCAATAAAAATAACAAAAACAATGGCTAACACTTGGAGCTCTGCTCTGCTCTATGCCTATATATATACATGTATGAATATCATCTATTTTGATCCTGACAAACATGTGAAGTAGGTGGTTATTACTCCCACTTTACAGATGAAGAAACAAGTACAATTAGGCTAAGCAATTTGTAAAAGGTTACATAGTAAACAGGGGGCCAGAATATGAATCTGCATAATATGGGTAAGAATCAACATTCCTAGTCCATATCCTGTACTGTAGCTTCAAGTAGAATACCTGGGGCCAGAACCCAAATGTGTGTATGTGTGTGTGTGTATTTGTGTTAAAAGAATTCAAATATATGTAAGTATATAATATTTTATATATTTAAAGTATTATATATAAAAAATATTTTAAAGAATTGAAAGCTAAATAATACTAAAAAGGGCATTATAATAGAGTATATAATACTACTTTTCTGGAAGGTAATATTAGATTTATTTACAAATTGTGGGGAAAATTTGAGACAGTTGAGTCATCTCATCTCCACTCTCTATGAGGCTAATATAAAAAGAATCAAATGATTTTAATTTAAATCCTAAATCTGTTATTTACCAGCAATATAACTTAAGGTCAGTCACTTATTTGGGTTTCCCCATCTGAAAAACAAAGAGATCGCTAAAATCAATAGATTTTTTTTTGAGGATTAAATCTAAATAAGGTAAAAATTGGTCAGTTAGAACATCATACAAAAAAGCTAGGTAGTTATTCACAAATTTATAAGATATGTTTGGGAATACTCAAGTAAAGTATAGCCTATGTGATAAAACAGGCACTCATTCACACTAGAAAATACTATTACTGTATTTATATTTCTTTGGTTCACTGCTATCCACAATATCAAGAACACAGGGTCTGGCATGTACTGTAGTAGGTATTCAGTATGTGTTTGCTGAATGAATAAATGATAGGAACAGGTAGTTATTCTTCAGAGGTGTGGAAACTGGGATTCAGAAGTCTCAATGACTGCCAAGAGGAAGAAATATGTCGTAAGTATTAAAAGCTATGAGAAGAAAAACTGATGGTAGTCTCAAATTTGAGTCCCAAGTTGAAAGTCACAAGGACTGACACTTCACACTGCAGATGCAACTTGCAGTCAAGCCATCTGTACACAGTGGGCCAGATAAAAACCATGGGGATTTGCTACTTTACATTTTGTTTATGACACTGCAGGATAAACTCTATAGGACCACTGGTAAGGAATACGTGTGCAAGCCCCAATCACACATATGTCACTTCAGTCCTACTCCATCCACCAAAACTCCCCGTGAATTCATGAGAAATTAACTTTAATATCTGCTTCAAGGAATCATGGTAAAGACAATTTGAGTATTGAAAAGTTTAGTTTGCTATTAAATTTATAGTAGTGAATTCCAAACTAAGGTATAGGAAGACAATTTTAGAAATTAACATTATTTTTTTAATCTAAAAAAGAAATAAATTAATCTTCATGAAGAATTAATATACAGACTGTCCAGTGGTCCCTTGGTCTACATGTCAGTATTCACTTGTCGCACCTTGCTCCGGGTCTCCTGGGAGCAGAGTGGGAACCCACAGCACAGGCTGACAGTGACACTCTCACTTATTCCCTTTCTGGTTACATTATTTAGTTTTAACTAAACAAATCCTCTTAAAACAGAAAGTGGTCTAAACATATTCTTGAAAAGACACTCAGGATAGTATAACTTAATATCATATTAAGTCATAATACCAATATACTATTTGCAATCATAAGCAAATAAGAAAATGGAGAGATGACACTAGATTCTCCTTCTCCTAGAATAAATTCTTTGTTAGGCAATTTATAAGATATGAATACTGATAATCCAGTCCTAGCTTACAAAAAATCAGACCAAACAATTTGAAATTGTAAGAAAACTGTGTAAAATAAGGATTTACATATTTATATCCACTGTTGAGATATAAAAATAGAAAGATCTGAATTCTTCATATATACAGCAACATAAATTGTTTAGGTAAGAAACTCATTTTTAGTTCAGGTGTGGTGGCTCATGCCTGTAATCCTAGCACTCTGGGAGCTGAGGCGAGAAGACTATTGAGCTCAGGAGTTCAACACCAACCTGAGCAAAAGTAAGACCCCATCTGTACTAAAAAAAAATATATAAAAATTAGCCAGGCATCATGGCGGTGTGCGCCTATAGTCCAGGAGGATCACTTCAGCACAAGAATTGGAGGTTGCAGTGAGCTATGATGTCACCACTGCACTTTACCCAGGACAACACAGCGAGATTCTTCCTCAACAAAACAAAACAAATGACCAAAACAAAAACATCATTCTTGAATGCTTTCTGATTATTTATGCCCCAACATTTTCATATTACATTCACTAAAGTTAACTTAATAACCAGAATACGCCACCAATTCTAAAATTCAAAACAAAATACAATAAAACAAAGTGAGAAAGTGTGGAAAGTACTTCTCAGTATCCAGGAAATAAGAGACAGGATAGCAGGGTGAGTATAGGGGTTCCTACTAAAATTAAGACTGCCTGTGTTTCATTCTAGCTGTCACTAACTAGCTAGGTAAACTGGGATAAATGTGCTTCTGCTTCTGCTACTGTAATATGTGAATTATAATAGCTCCTAATTCATTGGTATAAGAATTAAATTAGATAAACTACTGAGCACAACAGATGTTATAAGGATCAAAACAGATCATCTCAATAAATCTTTATCACAGTGTCTGACACATGGTAAACAGTCAATGAATATTAGCTGTTATTATAATGAGCCAACAAATATTCACTGTAAATCTGGCCAACATCTCACCTTTCTGAATTTTGGGGCTTCTTGTTAAACTCTGATTTTGAAGGAAATTTTTAAGTCTTTGTGAAATTAAAATTCATTTTTAGAAACATCATATTGTACATATACAAATGCACACTATGTATTCGTAAGTGAAGAAAGAGGGTTGCAATAGAGTATGCCCAGTAAATCACAGTTTTGTTTCTAAAAGCAAATATGCATAGATCAAAAAATAATAATTTTAAAACACAGGAATATACCATAAAGTATCCATAGTTTACATGTGATTTCTATTTTCTATATCATCTAAATTTAATAGAATGAATAGGTATTACTTCTATAACCAAAAAAATTATCCTTGGGGTTTTTTGCTTGTGTTAATAACAAGATCAAACAAACCGCTATACTTGTCAGCCAATCACACTGTTTCTTCCTTTTAGTTTGACAAGCTGACCAATGTCTTTCGTAGGACTTCCATTTTTCATACAAAAGAGGAAATAGGTGGAGCTATGGAAAACAGAAAATTAAAAAGACTTAAGAGTAGGGAAATGATAGATACATAAGAAACAGATTGCAGAAGTTAGCAGAAATTGTCAACAGAAGCAGAGGCAGTGAGTAGCAGACAAGCAGAACCTTTGTTTAAAAAGCCACCCAGAACAGGGACTACAAAAAAGAAAAAATATCTCTACAGTTTAAAAAGCCACCTGTATCATTATCATTGCCCTGGAAGATACATTCAGGTTCTGCCCTTTCTCCTTCAATAAGAAGAGTTTGCCCGCTTCTAGGACACCAACCAACATAAATTTGTTGGAGTGTTTGTGTTCATTTGTTTATGCATTTGTATGTGTGTTTTGTGTGACCATATTGATAACAGTACTTTGGTACAGGTTATACTGTCATTTAAACCTACGTGCTATATATTATCTAGATCTACACCTGTCTTCTACAGCTTTCTGAAGCACAGTTTAAAAATTAGTAGGGAAAGGCCGGGCGCGGTGGCTCACGCCTGTAATCCTAGCACTCTGGGAGGCCGAGGTGGGTGGATAGCTCAAGGTCAGGAGTTCAAGACCAGCCTGAGCAAGAGTGAGACCCCCGTCTCTACTATAAATAGAAAGAAATTAATT